>VNJV01007045.1:0-29787 GCA_008042635.1 Drosophila nikananu
TATATTCGAGAGCCTTTTCCGCCAAACAAAACTATTTTGCTTTCGTCTGATCACAAAATGTTGCGCCATTTCTCCACAGGCTAATCTTGGTGCAACTTGGCAAACTGTATGCTCTTTGCCTAATGCTTCGCTGTCAAAAGTGGGACTTTCCTCGGACTGCAGGCATTAAGTTCATTTTGCCTCAAACGTTTGCTAACTGTTTCCACGCTTGTGGCTATATTAAGCTCCTTTTTTAGCTTCGTAGCTGGCTTTAAAGGCTCCTTCCTGCGTTGGCGAACCAAACGCGTGACCTCCTTTGGAGACATTGGTGGCTTTCTTCCTCGTGTTTCAGCCTTTTCTTTATACAACATTGCTTGGCGGATCATATATTTTTGGAAAGCCGATAATTTGCCTGATCTCGGCATAAGTTTTGCCTTCTGAGATCATGTTTTTGATCATTCTTCTTTCTTCGTCACTGCAATGTTGTCCGCGACCCATATCTCGAGAATCCGTCTTTGTCTTTTGGATAAAACTTAATCTCAACCTTCAAAGGAATACCCTTTTTAATATTTGGACTCAATTTCGATAAATTAATCACTTGTATTACTTTTATTCACGAAAACACGTCAATGGTGCTATTATTGTTACCGCCTAATTTGACGCGCTTTTGCTCTAATTACCCGAAAACAACAAGAATCGTTAGATTGAGAGGGGAAAAACAGTTTGCTGAGAGAGATTACATATGATACTTATTTACCATGCATTCAAACTTTGAAAAAAGTGAACACAAAATAATTTTTTTTCGATATAAACCTGTTCACCTGCAATGGTGCTATTATTGTTACCGCAGCTGTATATGTACATACATACATCAAAAATGGCGTTTCTTCATTTTATAGTAGTTTATGCAGCATTCCTAAAAGTATGCATTTTTTACCATCACCCCACAAAGCAGAACACTTAAGAGAATGCGTAAGCTCTTTAAATATATTAATATTATGCACATAAATTAAACAAGGAGTATAGCCCACCTTAAAGCCGAAGTTACTTAATCCAATAAGTTTCTGATTTGGCAGTATAGACAGCGTGTGATCTTCAGATTTTTATTTCTATATGTGGTCTCTACTTGAATATCCATGTATAAATTTAACATAAGTAGAACTAGCTTGCGCTATTCACTCGCGCTTTGCTTTAAAAAGTTATAAGACTTTATAATTTTTTTTTCACTTTTTTTATCGTGGTTTTTTCTTTTGGCAGTGAACTAGAGATGGGGAATAATCGATTTAAGCATTGGTACAATCGATTTTTACGGTTTCGTGCGAACATCGCACTTACGCAAGATGCAAGTACAAGCATCTAAAGTAGGTCAAAAATAAAAACTTTATTTGAAATTATGTCTTTGGTTTAAAGAAATCATTAGTTTTTGTGATCTGACTAGAAAAGAAATGCGAAAAGCCAGTGACCAGGTAGCTGCTCTGAATTTGTTCAGAAAAAGTTTTCCAATAGGAAACAAGCTTCTCAGATATTCTTTTATTATTTTAAAATAATTTTAAATAATCTGGATCCGCACTTAATTTGAGCAACATATTTTTTTCTACAAGTGCTTTGAAGTGGTAAACTAGATAGTGAAAATTAGAAATCAGAGTTTAACATTTTCAAAGTTTCCTTCTTTTCAATACGTTCTGTCTGTTCCGCTTCCGCATTCCTATTCTGAAGATAAAACATTAAAATATCGAAACATCGATACATAAAGTCAGCATCGCAGGATTTATTCGTTTGAACTTGCCGGATGTCAAAATCGACAGTGAGTTGCACATTTTGTGAAAAGATTTCGGAGCAATCGAAGTGTCCTAATCGGGTTTAAAACTCTATATACACGTAAAAGAAGGTGATTGCAATGGCCGCCCAAGAACAGCCTCGTCCCCCGCTAGACGACGAGCGCGTAAAGGCTCTTACCGAATACCGCACCAAGCTTTTGGAGCATCGTGAGATCGAGGCTCGCCTAAAGGCGCTGCGCGACAAGTACAAGGTGATCAACGCCCAGTACGAGAAATCCGAGGACGACCTTAAGGCCTTGCAGAGTGTGGGTCAGATGCTAGGAGAGATCCTCAAGCAACTGACTCCGGACAACTTTATCGTGAAGGCCTCCAATGGGCCGCGCTACGTGGTCGGCTGTCGGCGCCAGATAAACAAGGACAAGTTGAAGGCCGGTACGCGAGTGGCCCTCGATGTGACGACCCTGACCATTATGCGGTACTTGCCGCGCGAAGTGGATCCCCTGGTGTACAACATGACGCACGAGAATCCGGGCAACGTCAACTACGCCGAGATCGGCGGCCTGAGCGAGCAGATTCGTGAGCTGCGCGAGGTTATTGAGCTGCCGCTGCTCAATCCTGAGCTGTTCCTCCGCGTGGGCATCAATCCGCCCAAGGGATGTCTTCTGTACGGCCCACCAGGCACCGGTAAAACTCTCCTGGCCCGCGCCATCGCCTCCCAGATGGACGCAAATTTTCTTAAGGTAAGCTACCGGTGCTGGGATAAAATGTATTATGACATAACAACTCTTTCAGGTGGTGTCCTCGGCGATTGTGGACAAGTATATTGGGGAGAGTGCTCGCCTGATTCGCGAGATGTTCGCCTACGCCCGTGACCATCAACCGTGCATCATATTCATGGACGAGATCGACGCCATTGGAGGGCGTCGCTTCTCGGAGGGCACATCCGCGGATCGCGAGATCCAGCGCACTCTGATGGAGCTGCTCAATCAGATGGACGGCTTCGATGCGCTTGGCCAGGTGAAGATGATCATGGCCACCAATCGGCCGGATACACTTGATCCGGCCCTCCTTCGTCCTGGGCGACTGGATCGTAAGCTGGAGATACCGCTGCCCAATGAGATGGCGCGCTTGGACATCCTCAAGATACACGCAGGACCGCTGGCCAAGCGCGGCGAAATCGATTACGAGGCGGTGGTCAAGCTGTCGGACTTGTTCAACGGCGCCGATCTGCGGAACATCTGCACAGAGGCCGGGCTGTTTGCTCTGCGTTCCGACCGTGAGTATGTCATCCAGGAGGACTTTATGAAGGCGGTGCGCAAAATTGCCGACAACAAAAAGCTTGAATCGAAGTTGGACTATAAGCCGATTTAGGACCAGCTATGACTCGCTTCTTATTTTCGAAAATAAACTCTGATAAATTTACTTACATTTAAAACATTCAAGAAAGAGATATTTTCCCATTCGAAACTACATCTTTGCCCTCTCCAAGGAGAATCGAAAATTAAGGAAAAAAAGTCCTCTGCAGGCAATCGAATAGCATTGAATGCATCGGAAAGGTGCTGGCGGCGAACCAAATGTCAGCATGGCATCGAGGCAATAAATCAGGGCATTTCGGGTGTACTCTGGGGAACGGGTGCAGCTGCTTCGAAACGGCCTGATGTCCACTGGGGGGGCCAGTGCATCCGCGGGTCGCAATGGCTCGCATTTGGGCCCATGACAAATATGCAGTTTGGAAATGTTTAATGAATTTTGGTCCCGCCACGCGATGGCTGCCAAGCATTTTCGGCTATGACCGAAAGCCCCCCATTTTCCCACTTTCTCTGATTGTGCCCCATTTCTCCTGCCTTTTGGCCAATTGTTTGTTATTTCGGTTGTTACTAGTGTTTTCACGTCAATTTCGACCAAAGCTATTAAATTCAATTAAACTTTTTAGTGTCGATTGCAAAGGATGACATTTTGTTTACTATTAAAATACTTTTAAAGTATTCATTCAATTTATAATTGTCTGATGAACTGTAAGCTTAATACTTTGACTGGCTGGTGAGAATTTTGAGAAAACAAAAAATACACTGTTGATTCGATTTGGTAATGCTGTTAAAGGGGTTTCTTTTCCTAGTCAAATTAGGCCCGGGTATCTTAAGTAAAGAGGAGCATTCAAAAAAACAGAAATAGAAAGTTTTCTGTAAATGAAGCAGAAATTCAATTCAATAAGTTTTGGTCTGTTTGTCGTGCGTAAAACAACATGCGGCGCAGATGCTTTTCGCATTTCAAAGTTCACCATTTTGCCAAAAGCAGCAGAAATCTGTTTGATTTCCGACGATTTCCCACAATGTCTCCAAAAAAATAAATTAAACTCAGGCTTCCTAAGGGTCGGCTTGGTTGGTTTCAACTCTTCATTGTTTTCGATCTTGACTTTTGACTTCCTTTGCGGCAGGGAATTAAAACCAAAGGACATGGGCGTGACTGTCGAGCATGTTCCTGATAAGTTATGGCCTGACTCGGGCAACTATGTATGTACTTTAAGAGCAAGGCTGCCCTTTTTAATTGTTTGAGATTATTTTATTTTTGTGGTATCCCAGCACTCTCTGAATTAAATCCCTGATATTAAATTGTTTGTTTGCTGAGGTAATTATTTACCACAGATGCTAATGTTGTGTTACAATGAATTAATTTTTGAATTTATTATCAAAACATTTTAAATTATTTACCAAGCACTAAAAAATGCAGATAAAGAAACTTTAATTGGAGTGCTCTTGGCACTGTAATATATAAAATAAATAAATATATAAATATTTCTAGCGTATCTTATTAATAATGGGACTCTTATCCTTGTGTGCTGTATGGTATATGATTTGCGTATCATGTGGCCATGCAAATTTTGGACCCAGCTTGAATTTCATTAACACCATTCGGGGAGTGCAACGGTGCAGGCGCCCCTCTCCACTTCCCTTTCCTCGTGCACTCATCCAGTCCGATGCTTGATGGCCATACATCAAGATGAAGGATGAGCACTCCACAGGATGTATGTGCCATGTGCAAGTGCTTACATATGTACGCAGGTGAAGGTGTGCAGAAATGTGGCCATGCGTTGTAACGTTAACTGGTGTCGCTGTCAGGTCGCTAGGAATGCCGACACCGAAACAAAATTACTCCCATAGGTGGAAAGTCCTTAGAACTTAGATCATTCATGGTTTATTAATGCCTTATAAGTCTAGATTTGTTGAAAGAATATTTATTCAACTGTAAGTAATTTAAATTTCTATTTAGTGATTTTTATTAATTTGTGATTAGTTCTTTGTTCCTACTTTTTCTTAGAGTGTTGGACTGAGCAGCGGTGAGAGTTTAGAGTTGAGGTTAACAAAAATGGCAACGCGTCGTCCTGCTGACTGCGAAATTGCCTTGGATGCCAAATGAATGCACCTGCATATTTCATTGCCGCCCTGTCACTTGCGGGCTCACCTGCGGCCCACCTTTGGCTGTAACTTGAGAAATTCATTTTTGAATAGTTGGTAGTCCCTGCTATATTGTACACCCATATTTTTGAATATATTTTAAATTAAAATATAAAATATGGTTTTAACATATACTCTAATGGATGAAATATTTAGAATCCATTTCTTTATTTTGTTTTGTGTTTATACAAAAGTATAAAACCCAAATCTTTCTTATAGGTTATTAATTAGAATATAAAAAAAATCTTGCAGGATACCGTCTCGACGTTGTACAAATTATACATATTTTATTAAATTTTGTTAATGTTTAAAATTAATGACTAACTACTGACTAATGTTAAAAATGTACTTCGCCGGGTCCTTGCATTACATACCGTTAACATGGCGACCCACTGCCTTAGTTTTTTGTTGGGGCAGGTCACTTACGATCCACAGCATCCACCCGCCGCGTGTGGCATGCGTTGCGGAAACTGTTGCTGCGTCTGTTACCAGAGCCGTTATAAAGTAACGGTACCTCATCCAGTCTTAGTCCAGTATCCTGGCAGCCTCGTGTGGCAACGGTATTCGAAGTGATAGCGGTTATTTTACGATATAAAAGAAAATGTGACGGGAACTTGGCGGGACCGTGCGTATTAGTTTATTGTTTATTTTCATTGAAAGTAAAATGTGGCCAGTTTAAACTGTTGAGATTGAGATTCATTTTAAACTACCAGCAGTGATGGATTTTATATAATTTAGTTGGATCTATTTTTTTTTTTTTTAAATACCTTAATCATATGGTAATCTTAAAATATTTTAAAAGCATTATAGAAAAACGCCGTGCCTAAATGTATGCTACATCTAAGACTTGAACTGGGTATCTTAAATATTTTATTGCTTGTGTAAACAGCTTATCAATTTAATTAACTTAATATAACTTCTTTATTTATTATCTTATTAATTAATCTTTATTTTTCACTTCTTTCAGCTGGTTAATACGTGTCCTTCCCATCACTGGTGCTGCTTTGAGTAACTGAAAGCAAAGACTACATCATTAATAACCAGTAAGCAGCTATGACTAGTGGCTGAGAGTCTCGCTTGAATATGTCTTCTGGGGAGTGGGACCTCCGGGCGCTGAAGGCGCTCGAGGAAGAGGAGCAGCGCGAGTTCCTGGCACTCAGCCAGAAGAATCTCTTCGACCCGCTGCCCAATCCCACCTCGGAGACGGCCGCCAGTGGGAAACCGACGCTCACCTATGCCCAGCTGCATCCGCATCTGCTGAAGCTCCCGACGATCGACGAGTGCCAGCTGATGGCTGTCAAGCAGCAGAGGTCAGCCGGTCTACGGTTCAGTCGCGCCCTGTCCCTGTCCGCCCACTCGCTCTCCTCACGGACGGGAAGCGCCAATGCTGGCGGAAGCGGACTTGGCTTTGGGCGGAAGCTAAAGGCTCGCTTGGTCGGGGCCAAGTCTAGTGGTTCGCTGTCACCGGGACGCCACTCGCACAGCTACAGTGTGTCCCCGGTGTACACTCCTCCGCCCATGAGACGCTGTGCCACACTGCACCACACGCAGCCGGTGCGCAAGGCCTTCAAGAATCTCCAGCAGTTGCAGGAGCGCAAGCGGCAGGCGGCCGGCAGTCACCTTCAGAGGATCACAGGCACCGGAAAGACCTACTGGAAGTACGGAGTAAATTCCACAGCAGCCTCGATAGTGGGACAACGTGTCCGTCAGAAGCAACAGCTCGAACTGGAATCCAACGGTTCGGACGAGGTCAACTCCGAGCCACAGGAAGTCTCGGAGGCGGAGACCGGCTCCTGCAGTGTGCCGCTGCCCTCGAAGGACACCAACGAAATCCTTCGCCTGATGCTCAGTGCGGCCAGCTCGGCGGTCACTGTGACGCCCACGGCGGCGGCAGTAGGCAACAGTGCAACTGGTGGCGCTCTGCCCGTGCGGCGCTACCAGAACGTCAGCGATGTCGAGGAGGACGAAACTGTTGCGTACGAAGCTTTCCACCAGCAGCAGCAGCAGCAACAGCAACAGCAACAGCAACAGCAACAGCAGCTGGCCGCCAAAAGCTTCGAGCGGAGTGCTGCTGCTCTCTTGCGAGTGGGCAGCTTAACAGCGCAAGAGAGTGATAACAGTCCCCACAACAGCCCCGGCCGCGACATGCAATCCACAACGACGGGGGGCAGGCGGATGTTCAAGTCCTCCTCGTTGGACTGGCCCGGGGAAGCCCAGCAGCAGCAGCATCATCCGCAGCAAGCCCAGCAGCAGCACCTCCAACACCAACAGACCGCAAATCAGCTCGAGTTGGTCGAACAGCAGACAAAGGAGGCTCGTTACCGGCAGCGCGAACACTGGGACCTGGAGCACGTCCATTTCCACCAGGACGGACTCGGACACCTAACCACCGGCTCTACGGTTATCGACGACGAACTGGAGCAGCATATCAAGCACTGTTCGTGCTCCTGCAATCACATGGGCTACGGCAACTCAATGGACTATCAGGTGAGGAGAGAATTTTAAATATATTTAACAAATACATTAGGGGTCCAGGCATTTCTTTGTACTTTCCTGCCTCTCTGGGCAGGAGTATATCGCTCTGTGAGCCCCCTTCCACAAAATACGCACTCTTCCACAAATGATTCTACCGTGTAATTTTAATTGCTCCAACTATTTCTGCACTGCGGGTGTCCGCCTGCTTCCATCCATTCACTGGCCGTTACTTTCCACCTTCTAATGCACTGGGCCGGGCCAACACACGCGTATTACCCAAACTCATTATCAGGCGAGGCTCTTTGGGGCACATTCCGGGCTCACGGCCGGATTGGCCCCGGCAGATTGCCGCCTGGGGCACTGGTGCTCCATTGTCTGACGACTGCGAGTGGCCCGCAGGCTGGGGCAAACTTTTTAAACTAAATTGAATACTCCTTTGGATCCAACAATGAGGCTGCCCAGCTCAAGCACTCTCTCTCCTCCGAACCCCTCACATCGTTATTGTCTGTAATTGTTAAGGCGATTTCAAGTTTAATAGGTGCCATTTCAAGTACAGCTGAAGTCGCTCCTATGACCCGAGATAAAGTCTTTTGTTTTACTGCGGCGATGCACATAGCTGCACTCTGTGCAGGGCCCCTGGGTCTGTGACTTTATATCGTGCAACACGCAGAAATAAACTGGCAAAGGACTGGACTTTAGCACAAGCAAATATTTTCCCCAGTAAATATTCAGGCAGTCGTGCCAAGAGAGCAACATTCTATTCCAAAGGATACTTTTGAAATGCTTTCGGCTATTAAATGGTGTCTTGCCAGCAAACCAAAAACATCTCACATTTGTGTGCCCTTTTTGAAATGGTTTCTAGGAATTTTTAGCTAAAAGTATTTCTTTTTGATTTAACTAATAAAAGAAGTGAATGCAGATATCCCTGAGTATTAAGGTTTATCCATCTAAAGGCTCATCTTTATGATAACATTACCAGTAATCTAACTTTCATTTGTGGACTTTAATTACGACTTTATAGGAGATTGTTGTACAGCATATAGATAATTCTACGATAAGTGCGATATTGCGATTGGAAGTGCATTACAGCTTTACTAACCTAAGGGGTTTAAAGGGTTTAAGTCTAATACGATCGAACATCCAGGGGGTCATGCGTCTAAGGGCTGGTCGGGGCGGCTGATCCTTCCGATCCCAATCACTGCAGCGTACTCTGGGGCGGTGTGAGGGGCGTCCAGGTGTCGGCACTTACGGTCGCCGCTCCGGTCACTACGGCGGTGGGCACTGAGCCGCCCAGGGCAGCGGCGGAAACAGCTCCCCGCTCCACCGAGTGGTCCAGCGTCGGTGTCTCGATCTTGATGTCATTGTGGGCTATCTTCAGGCCCGAACTGGCACACTCCAGAGTTACGATGGAGCTTTGATCGTCACCCGGCTTGTACAAGGCGGCCTGCGGATCGTCCAGCGTCTTCGACACATCGACGGGCTCCAGGGGGTGGGCGGCGTAGCTGTAAGGCGGGTGGCGGGATTCATTGATAGCTACGTTAGCGGTAAGAGCGCACAGTTCCCCACCGAAGTAACCTACCCGATCTCCAGGGGAATATACTCCGGCTGGTAGTATGCAGCTGCTGCGTTCTGGTACAGTCCGTACTCAGCCCCAGAACCGTTGTGCCATCCGCTGGCGGGATAACTCAAGGCCGAGGGAGCGTTGAGCACCGCATTCGTGTACAGCTGGTGGGTGGGTGAGGTGGGCGTGGGATGATACACCTGGTGTGCCGCAGCTCCATAAGCCGCTTGAGGGGATCCCGAAGCTCCGACACCGGCTCCAACGCCCACTCCCGTTCCATAGATGTCCGTCTGGGCCATGTTGTACTGGTGACTGTGCGGCGTCAGGTGGTGGATAGTATAGCTGGGCGAGGAGGTTGTGTAGCTGGGCGATCCGTTCGTGGGCGACGGCGAGTTATGGGAGGCTGATGTGGGGGCAAAACAAGGAGTTAATCAGTGCTATTTCGTTGGTGGTTTAAGGCTACTTGACGTCATTAATTACTCAATTAAATTATGCTCATATTGCAGTTGGGAATTTACTAATTAAAACTATTTATCACTTCTGGCTATATAGCCACGAAGAATTAAATCACTTTGGAATTGTAGGAAAGCTACCACTTCCACCAGTTAATCGATAATATATTTGTTAATGAGTAATTAAAATGAGTTGTGGAAAGCTAAAAGGGGTTAATACCTCACTCCCCTTGGCGATGTCATTAATTTAACAATAAAGTATTATGCATTTTCAGTTCAAAAAAATAACTCATCACTATAACAGATGAATGAAATGAAGTTAAGACTACTCACAGATATTCCGGCCACTGCACACGTTCATGGGCATCGGTCCTGGCACACTGGTGGCGTTCCAGTAGTTGCCGTTGCTCTGCCAGCTGCTGGGGTACGAGAAGACCGAGGCCGTGGGACTGGCCTCCACCGGCATGAAGCCGGACTGCGAGTAGGAACTGCTGAAGCAGCCGGTGCTGGCTGCGGATCCAATGCCGCCCGTGCTGCCGCTGCTGCTGCTCACACTGGTGCTCACCGATCCCGTCGACGAGGAGTGCAGGCTGGTCGGCGTCTGTGGGGCCGACGGCGGCTGCGGCGATGTGGAGGAGGCATTGCCGACACTTCCATTGGATCCCGAGCCGGAGACAACTCTGGGCCGGCTGTAGGGAGTGCTGCGCGTGGGAGCCGCACTGCGTCCAGAAAGCGAGCGTCCGTACCGATCGCAAGTGGCGCCCGACGAGGTACCCACTGACGCGGCGGAGGACACGCTGGGACAGGATCCCACCAGCCCGTGACTCTGGGCAATGGTCAGCGGGGGCGGGGGAGCGGCCACGGCAGCAGCAGCAGCTGTGGTGTAGTGCGTGGGCGGAGGTATTAGCCAGCCATAGTGGGTGTCATGTGGATAGAGCGTGTCCGGACGCTCCTTGGCGTCGAGGAAGGCCTTCGCAAAGGGATTGTATTTGATCTTGAGCGAGGTGACCTCCTCGTTCTGGTAGGCCGTCACCGCAATGAACTGCGTTTCCGGAAAGGGATAGGTCACCACGTGCCGCTGCTCCGAACCCACGCGCACCAGATGCACCCGCGGCTCGTACTTGTGCAGAGAGTTGAGCATTATCTGCAAGGGAATCGTGTAGGGTTATAGAGGCTTCTTGCGATAGGGTCTTTTGGGGGAGGGGTCTCACCTGTCCATTGCCGTTGGTCTTGTTGGTGAGCTTAACTTTGGCAAAGGAAATGGGCTCCTTCATCCAATGGGCGCCGAAATTTGGAGATTCCGGGTGCACGTAGATGGGATTTGAGGGTGGAACCTCCGCCTTGCCACCAGGAACCTATGAAGGTAATGAAACGGGAATTTAATAGGGAACTCTAATAAGGATTAAATATAATATAAATAAATAGAAGATAGTAAATGATTATATTTTCAACAAATTAAATTATTTATAGTTATTTGGATTATGCTCTTGTCAATCCTTTGAGGAAGTTATCTTTTATATTATTCGTTTCAATATTTAGTCTCCCTAGTTATAGACTTACCCACTCCCCGTTGACGTACTTCCAGCGGTGCGTGTCCACCTGGACAAACTCCAGCAGAACGGTGTACATGGCGGCGGGATCCAGGCCTGAGGCGCTGATCTTCACCACGGGGAACATGCGCCTGGAAAGAGATGACAAAAAACGGGGATCGCAATTAGCAATTGTGACTGTTATATAACAGTCGCCTTGCCTCCGTAATAGTGGACAAACATCGGACCCAACTGTCATGGCTTGTTTGCCTTTGCCTTTGGCCCAGACCTAAGTCCCCCCCCAAAAGCCGGAGTTCGGCTTGAGATGAAATCTGAAGAGAGGAGCTCTTAGGGCCAGGAGGATGGTGGAGGGCTGTGGGTCTTGGGATTGCGTTGCGGGCAAATATTGGAACGCTCATGCGGGCTCTGTTCCACAACAATTAGTACAAGATGGCGGCTGTTGCCGGGCCACGCTAATTAGCACCTGACCAGGCCAGCAGACCCGACTCTCGGCCCGGTTCCAAGTTCTAAACGCGCGTTTTGCGCACACACACTCACTCTCCGTATATATGCCCGTAAATTGGTAAATATTTTTAGTTATTTCAACAAATGCTCGCATGTAAATAAACACACGGACAAACGTAGCTGTACACTCACAAAAAAGTGCCCGAATATTGATCGGAAATGTGAGGAAAAACTTTTAAAATTCTAGATAAACTAGGGTTCCTTATGAAATTATTTTTCTGTGAATTTTTGGGACGGGAACTTTTTGTTGTTCTAAATAAATAGTAGTTGAAATAGTTTTCAATTAGCTTTAAGTAAAATATTTACTCAAGTTTTTGCTCTGATCGCATTTAAATATTTACCCGAGTTATTCATTATTTTGCCCGAGTGTATTTATCTTTGGGCTGAGCTGGAGAAACGTTAACGCTTCATTATGACTTGCCAACGATGAGCACCGAGATGAAAAACATGGAAAACCAATGCAGCAAAAACAAAAGCGCAAAACCTCATTGCCAATTTGCATAGGAAAACAAAATGCGCCGCCATCGCCATTTAACACATTCGAATTTCGAACTGAAACCCTCCTCTTGGCCCTCCAGAAAATTCGTCGACTCACTCACCTGCCGTTTTTGGTGACGATCATCTCGTTTGTGAGATTCTGGAACCGCAGCCACAACTCCCGGTCGTCCAGGGAGACGCGCAGGTTGCGATCCAGTTCGCTGGGGCTGCTGGCACCACCCACGACCCGGTGGCCGCTGGATACGCTGGCACTGCCGCCCGCAGCCACCGCCACCACGCCACCCAATCCGTGGCCATGTCCATGTCCGTGTCCATTGTGGGCCACATGCTGCGGCGAGCCACTGCCCCCGTTGGCAGCGCCAGCTCCACCAGCTCCTCCTCCGCCGCCCGATACATTGCCACTGAGTCCGGTTGTTGGATCCACGGCGGACAAGATGTGCGATGTGGTCATGTCAGCTGCAATGCGCAGAAAGGAATGGAATTGAAATCTTTAGTTAATGAATTGAAGCTTTACATTTTTAAGGGGACAACGAATTTTTTTTATTTAGTAAAAAGTATTGAAAGAAAGCTTTTACAGAAGTTAAATATTAGTTAAAAATTAACCCTGAAAAATTGTGTGGTTTGTCTTAGTTTTGTTGTTTTAAGGACACTTTTTCTTAATTCTAGAAATCATATGCCTATTTGTAGGCGTCTTTTTCTTAAGTATAAATTAATATTTTTATGAGTGTACTTAATTTAAGTTTCCTTACATCTTTAACTGATTAAAAGACATGCGTTTGGTTTGGGAGTTCAATCAAGGCCGTGGCCAGTGTGCATTGGCATTACATCAAAGCAATTTCACCCGCCTGGTCGACGAAGTGTCGGCTTTATGCATTTACAACACTGTCCCAGGAGCATTAGAAGAATGCTCGTCCAGCTCTCTTGTCGGCTTTTAATTATATTGCACACTTTAGCCATGCCTGGGATCTTGTCTGCGATTGGGATTGGGATTGAGGCAGAGACCGAGTCAGAGGCTGAGAGTCTGGCTCTGAGTCCGAGTCCGAGTCTGAGTATGAGTCGGCTGAGATGCTGGCTGGCCATAAACAACGGGCACCCTTTTTATTTATGGCCGCGGCAACAAACACCTCTGTTTTCTCTGGGTTTTGCGTCGGGGTCGGGCCAGGGTCACATGGATGCCGTTCCGATGCCGAAACCCCTTTAGATGTGCCGGTTTTGGGTGATGTCTAAATTCTGGAGCCCCGTCGCTCCGACGAAAGTGTTTCTCGCAATGTTTTGTAATCATAAATTAACAAAATGTATTAATTGTTTTGTTTGTTTTTATTGGGCCACGAATTGGAGGCGAAGTGCCGCCGTCTAGGATTTTCTTTTCTTTTTATGAATACGCAGCCCCGACATACCTTCAGCTGATTGTTCATGCTTCTTGGATCCAGTTTTGATTTATGGGAAATCTTGGTGCCCATCTTCCATCATAAAAGATGGCCATAACCGAATGTGGTTCGGTGTCTTTCTTATTTGTCAACCATTTAATTTGATGGTGTCAAGCGAACAGGTTTCTATGGGGTTCTAGGTGAGACCCGAACCACAAACAATCAATCAGCAGATGTGTCTTCCCTAGGGAGTTCTTCGGTTTTAAAGAGCAAATCAATCAAGTCTAGGATTGAATTTGTAAAGTCGCTTTAGAAATTATTTAAAATGTTCTTTCAGCCTTAATGACAATCTTTTAACTTAGTTTTCAGATTACTAACTTTGTAGAAACCTCTAGGTTTCATATTTGTTTAATTAATTAATATACTGAGACACTAGCTGAGGATTTATCCTTTAATCTTTTCCGTTTCTTTAGCAGCCAATTAAAAGTTTCCCA
The DNA here is from genome assembly GCA_008042635.1 of Drosophila nikananu. Taxonomy (NCBI): domain Eukaryota; kingdom Metazoa; phylum Arthropoda; class Insecta; order Diptera; family Drosophilidae; genus Drosophila; species Drosophila nikananu. The sequence goes on from VNJV01007045.1 coordinate 14,111, forward strand.
CATCATATTCATTTCAATCAGTTGACTTTCAAAGTTGAACCATTCTAACCCTTTCAACAACACTTCGAAGACAGTTTATGGATGTTCAAAGGTTTCCGTTTTCCCGCTTTCCCAGCTTCCCGCCGCATTATCCTAATTTTCACGCAATTCTCGGCGGGGCTTTCTCATGTCCCCAATAGACGACACCATAAAAATTCACTCTTCATGACGGTGCCGCTCATGGGCACAGCTCAGCACGGCGTGTTTGTGTTCCACATCGATCCGCTCCACCACCACCAGCACCACCGGTGGAAGCTGGTGCCCCAGCCCCGGCTCCATCACTAAGCTTAATGAAAAGCTGTTTTTGTATGTTGTCTCCTCAGCCGAGGGCGCGTGTGTGTGCCCGCTTCTACGGGTATATACATATAGTATAGTATACTTTGACTTTTGATGGCTGCCATGACGGGCTTGGGGTTTGCATTGGACTCTTTCCCCATCCGCCTCGTTGTTGTCTTTGTTGATTTTTGAATCATTTCGTGACTTTGATATTTACCCAGACGCTTTGAGAGGGTTTTTTTTGTATCTTTTTATTTTTTCGTATGAAAAAATGTGCGCTATTCGAAATCGAACCGAACCTTTTGTAATATGGCGCTTACGAACTCAAATAGAAGTACACAAAGTACATGCGAACACGTACTAATGGTTGCGAATGGAAAAATATTGAGGGATTTAGAAATATATTTCGATTTGTTTTTTTTTATTAATGTTGCTTTAATCCCGAATGAAATAGCTATAAATAAAAAAAATTTGCTTAAAGTAGCCTGACTGAATTTCATTAGGGTTAAATAAGCTTTAATTGGATGCACACCAAATGGACTGATGACTTACATCTCTTTTTTATTTGCGGCCTTTTAAATGTTATTTAAATAACTATACTTGTATTCAGGAGTCAAATGAGCGAACTCGAATGGCAATTTACCAGAATAAATGGGACACTTAGTTGCCTTTTTTAATTAATACTTTTTTAAGCGTTTTAAATACCGAAATAAAATTAATTGAGACAAATTGAGTGATTATTTATATTGCTAAACTTATGAGTCTTTTTAACTCTTTTTAAAAAACAAAATTTAATTAATAAAAACAAATAAACAAATGTATTTAACTGGAATATTTTTTATATTTCCCATTTTGTTTATTCTCTTGTTAAATCAGATTCCATAACGACCGCAAATTCCGGGCTTGGCACGTGTATTATTATTATTATTATTGATTCGTAAAGTATATCGATTTCTTGGCCATACTTCGCACTTTGCTCAAAAGGATTATATTTCGCACCTGCTCAGGATGCTAGCGGGTGGTGGCTTCGATGACAACTCGCTGTGGTAGCCCCTCGGAGGCGATTAAAGCGAATTTGCTAAATTTCACACACCACTTCGCACGAAAATAAACCAAATTTAGAATTTCAGGCACTGCGGAGGCGTTCACAGTGGCTGAGGCATTCAAAATGGAAGCAGGGATACCCCGTGACCTTTGTCACCTTAAAATCAGCTCCTTGATAATAAAGTTAATGATAAAGATACAGATACTATTGCTTCCCCGGGGGCTGGTGGGCGTGATTGTCACACTTTTGTTTTCTGCACTGCACGGCACAGTGATAGGCGCACTTTATGAGGGGCATACTAAAATTTTGTACAAACTGTAATTAATTAGTAAGCATTTGTCAAGTACTAAACGATCTGCGGGCCGGGGGCGTCGTGCCTTCGGTCTGTTTATGGGAATCTTTGATTTGCATTTAATAGGATAATTTTCACATGCGTCGTAATTGGCCGATCTAAGTCGGTCGGTGTTTTTTGGCAATCCATGTCTGCGTTGAAATTCTTATGTCCCCACTAATTTGCGTGTGAACGTGTGCCACGCCCACGGCCGCCAAGATATACATAGCTCCTCCCGCCCCCCTACGGACTGCTGGTGCTGCTGTTTTATGTCATTAGAGGTATTATTAGGATCGTTAATGGGGGCTTTTGTCACTTGCTCGCTGGATTTCGGGCCGCTCGTCAACACTTCTTTTCTTTTTTTTTGGACGAGTGTCAAAAAGTGTCTGTTTGGTGGTTGTGTTTGGATGCGGCATTTGATTTTCACACGTTCGTTTAAATAGGTTTGCCAATTTGCTATTTGATTACGTTTATGGTCATATGTCACACGGGACTATAAACACGGACATTTTATGGGCTCTTGATTCGGAGAATCGAATATAAGGTAATGCCGGCCACTTTGAGCGCCATCTGTTTTGGGGTCAAGTTTGGGTTGGCGTCACTTTTAAGAGTCCTGGCTTACACTTGAGGACGAAGGTTACGATTGAAAGATATGTTAACATTTTAGAGACATCAAGTTGAAGTGACTTTAACTATAATTTGGGGAGTTTATTTATTGAATTGTAATAAATGTACTACAAGGATACTTAGATCCTGCACAGCAGCTGAGCTTGTTGAAGTCATACAATTAGGTAGATGCAGAAGGACCGTTTTTAATTTCTTTAAACCTACATTGTTAATACAATGTAGTTGGTTGTCAAATTTTGGTAGACCTTAAACTTGTACCCAATTTGATCGTAAAAAGTTAAGATCGAAGATATAATAAAATTTATAAAATTAGTCTACAGTTGCAATTGAATCAGATCGATCGAAGCTCTATCGATGTTGTTATGCTGTTGTAATAGTTAGAATATATTTTTGGGGCAAAATTCAGCGTCTGTTATATATTCTATTAAATAAGTATTAAAAATTTAATTATAAATCAGGTTATATTAAAGATTTCATATTGATACTGAGCCCTTATGTCGAGAGAACCTACAAATAGTCATGACTAGATAAAATCAAATAACTTATTACATTACATGTAATATTTGCTACGGTAATATTAAAGAGTATACAAATAGTTAACCATTAAAAATAAATATGGAAAATTTGATTTAAAAGCAAAATCTAACATATAAAAGAGTATATAAATTGATAGTCCTATAAAGTTAATATGGAAGATTTTATAAAGTTTATACAAACATTTTACAAAGAAAATATTTTTCAAGTTCAATTTTAACATATAAAATTAAAATACAATTGCTGAAGTGCGTCGGATTTAATAGTATTTTTTTAATTATAATTTTATTAGCCCCTTTAACTAACCCCTAACTACTTTGTATTCCTTCAAGTTATTATTTTACGCAGGGCTGAGTTAAAATTATTATTTGCTACATAAATAAGAACACTAGAACTTTTAAAAAAACCCTTCGTTTGGCAATTTTTTCTCCGACAGTAAAAATACCAAATTTATTACCAAGACAAACTTACATATTTGGAAAACTTTTCCCCGCCGCAATTCGGCGTTCTCGATATAATCCAGTGGAACAGCTCCTCGTAGTCTTAGTTTATATTAGTTTTCAGATTTCTGCTTAGCTTAAAACACTCCCAAAGCCCACACTTTTGTGTTCACAATTGTTTTCAAGGATCACTTAAATTGGTCGCGGATCTGAGAAAGGTTCCACTGTCGAATAATGGCTGAGATTTTAGAGGTGCGAACAGGAACCGCGTGAGTTTATCCCTTGTGTCTCGTTTCGCTTTTTGAGTTTTTCGATTCAAACCGAGTTCCGTCGAGTTGTCCGCTGCCGCCGATCGTGTGTTTGCGTTGCCACCGTTCCCGAGCTAATGATCGACGATCGGTGCTAATTTCTTCAACCATCACAAGCCGCGCTTTCGGTGCCTCTATTCCTCGTCTTTGGTCAGTCGTTGCTGTTGTTGCTGTTGTTGTTGTTGTTGCCTCTGGCCCTGATGGCCGGCTAGAGTAACCCGTTTCCGCTCCTATGGCCGTCCCGCTCTGGCCCAACCGGTGATCGGTCAGGCAGGGTGAGGCCACGCCCTCTAACAGGTAAAAGCGGTGGTGTGGCATCTCTGTCCCTCTCGATCGGGTCCATATGCGGCCATCGCGCCAAGCAACAGCGGCCACAGGTAGGAAGCCTTGGCCAGGGGGCTTTTCAGGTGGGTCGGATAGCTCGGGGCGAGCACAACTTGCCGGATTGGAGCCTGGAGTCCTGCGGCTGTGCCACCCTTACGGCCCCATGGATAATCGTTCAAACTTTGCATGCGCCAAAAATTAAGTGAAACGTGTTTCCGTTGTGCACAATCAATGCACGGTGAAAAAGAATCGTTTAGCTATATGGTGAAAAATGTTGAAAAGAGAACAGAAATTGTATTTCGAAATTCAAAATAAATTTTATTATATTGATCATACAAAAGGGCTTTAAATTGTTTCAAGGAAACATTTAAAAGTTTATTAGGAACAAATTATTTATACCTACAAATGGATTTAATATACTTAAAGCTTCAAGCAGTCTCAATTTGATCCCATTTTAATATGTGAATACATTTAAATGAATTTCTCTCCGTGTGGCTAAAGGCTGGAGTCACTGTCCGTCGCAGAATGGCTTTGATTTGTTTAGACGCTCGTTTCGTGATTTGTGTGCGCAACCAATTAAAACTTTGTATTTTTTCCACAGGGTCTGTTTGTAGTTCAAAACGGGTTTGCCGTTCCAACACTCTTTCTTTTTCAATTTTTTCTGGTTAAATTTTCAGCTGAATTTCGAGTTGTAAACATTTGACGACTGCGTACGTCAATTTGTGTATGTGGCCAAAATATGAGTTGGCCTGGGGCGGAGTTGCTGGCCTTTTTTTTTTTGGGGCGGTGCGTGACAGGTTTCGGCCAGACGAGATTCGCCATCAAAATTAGAACGATGAATGGCTGAATGTTTCGTTTATATAGTATAGCTTAGTCAAGGATGACTGTACGTTGATTGAAGTAATGAAATAATATGAAAATGGAGCTAAATACATTTTAGGGGTCATTCTTAATTCCATTTTTTGAACATTTTGCTTAAGATAATAAATGTTTATTTGTTTTAAAAATCTTGTTATATTCCAAAGCTATTCTTATCGTTCGATATACTTATTTCTTTGATAAACTATGCTTATTTTTGTATGCAGTTAAATGTATAAAATGTTAATTCAGTTGAAACCAAGATACATAACTCTAATTAGAATTTATAGGCCTTGACCAAACTAAAAACGAACATCTAAAAATATCTATTTTATTTGTTTCGTTATTGTCTCAATTTGGGTGCTAATTTCACAGAATATTAAATAAAGAAAATAGCTTTTGGTTAGCCTACAATATAGATATATAATTAGTTGCGTCGAAAGTTTACTGGGGGATGTTTAAAATATATTTATGAGCCTCTATGCGGCAACTATTTATAGCTTTTTCGTGATTTTCGAGATCACGCGCATCTTGCAGCATCTTCTCCTTTTATTTTACTTCTCAAACTCTGCTTCGTCGTCAATGGATCGACTTTATCGGGGGGCTGGGAACGGTCGATGAAGTTGGGCATTCTATGGCGCTGAAAGACAAACACCGGCCAACGATGGCCATTAGTTTAAGGTCTGCTACAACAACGGCAACAACTCGACGGGGTAAATGAGAAAAATCAACAGAGTGTGGAACTCAATAAAATGCCCGCTCATGAAAATGGAGGGGAGGCCAGTGGTCGGTGGTCGGAGGCTGTGCGCTGGTGGCTGGCTAATGGAGAAATGTATCTGGCGGATAGACAAGTGAATCGAATGGATCGCCATGTAGTTGTCGCACCCGTGACGAATGTCTGGCTACCTATGTATGTATATCGGCTGGTCATTCATTAAAGGTGCCGCACGCTTTCATTAAGAATCCGTGGCGGAGGAGTACGCGGAAATGCAGGCCAACCTTCCGTCGATCCTCGATGGACACGATCAACCCTTTCGCTGGGAGCGTCCTTGCCCTAAATATTCACCGCACGGCATTGTAGCCGCTTTATGGCCAATCCTTTCTGCTTGTGTGTTTGCAAACAATTCGATTTTATGGCCGCCTAAGCGAATTTCCCCGCCTCAATTAGGCTGAGGTTGTAAACTCATAAAGCAAACACGCGAGAGTGCGAACGCCGAGCAGGCAGGCAGGCGGCCGGCAAAAAAGGAAAAACATTACGGAGGGTAAATGGGGCAGGACAGGCTCGGTACGGTTTGCACAGGATGCGCACGCAAATATATCCTTCGGGCGCAATTAGCCGTCGGGAAAATCCCAGTGCCGATATCATCGAACACAGAGCACACACCCAGCGATCGAGTTCGTTTCCGAAGTCTTTCGTTCGCCATTCTTGGCTTTCCGCCCATGGGTTCGCCCCTTTCTAGTCTGCTCTGTTTGCTCGAACCCGAGAACGGAGACCCGCGATCGGAGACCCAAAACCCAGACACATTTACATATTGCTCGTTTTCTGCTGTTTTGCGCCGCGCTTAAGTATGTTTGCCCGGTCCGATCTCTCTCTCCCTGTTTGCTTTTGGCCATCTTGACCATTTTGACCATCTCTTTGCCATCTTGGCCTGTTTGCCGCTCGTCTACTTCTCGCCCTTTGCTGCTAGTCTCTGAAGGATTCCTAATTTCTTGGAAGCAAGCTTGGCTTAGAGCTTGAAGATCCGAAGCTTGAAAATGGCGTGAGTCAGCAAACAAGACATGGGAGAGCCAAATAAAGACCACTTTAAGCCAATGTTGACTTGACTGCGACAATAAACTGTTGCTATAAGTTGCATAATTTCACAAGCTTCTTGGTTTCTTTCTTGGCAGCTTTAAAGGCAGAACTTGTTATATGACAAAGACGAGTCCTGATAGAACAATTCCAAATAGGTTTCGATTGATTTTTTGATTTGAACAAAATCAATAAATATAAAAATATACCAATTGCCTTACAGAATCTCTTAGAGATCGCAGATTCCTTGTCATATTTAACTTGATTGAATATATGTATATAACCTGTGCCATAAGTCATTTATATGATTACATTCCATTGACTGGTTCCCATCTAGGAGCTGGACGCATAAGAGATGCCATTATGCCAGAAGTCCGACGGCAAGATCTAGCAGCAACCATTCGATGGCCAGGCCTTGGACTATGATTAGGGTCCTGCAGCAACTACAATATTCAAACTTTATCGGCCTGATCATTATCTGCTTATTAAGTTAAAATTGAATTTATTTTATAAGGTTAACAAAGTGTGTCTCCAAAGATAGCTTCATTCCACTAAATTGTTAGGCGTCGGAAACATCAGAGTCTGGATCGGTAAGCAAGGCAGAAAGCAAGGGAGAAACCTGGTCAAGGCTTTCCTGGTTTGCTCCTTTCTTGAAATAATCCCATAGGCAGGGGATTTTGCACCAGAAAAGATTGGTGACCAAAAGTCCGGTGGTCAGTAGGCCGGCAATTTCCCAGCCAATATAACCAGCATTCAGCAGATTCTTGAACGTCTTATAGAAATGGATATACAAATTGGTAAATTTGGATGTCGGCTGTGCCCAGAAACTCAAAGGTGGAATCTCTGTCCACAGTCGACGAAGGATGACATCGCGCAAAGAGAACACGTCCTGTTTGCTGTCCAATCTTCGAAACTCTCCGTCCATTACATGATATATGGTTATCGGCTCAAAGGCAGACATTCGAATACGTAAGGTGTCATCCTCGGAGGGATCTCCCAAAGCCAGGCCCACGTAGTCCGTTGAGAGCGGCATTTGCCGAAGAATCCGCATGAGCTCCTTGCAATCCGAATCAAGGTTTGAGCAGAGAACAACCAGCCATTCGCCGCGGTTGAACTGCATTATGTTGTCCTCATCGATCGCGGTTATGATTAGTTTTTCCGACAAACTGGTTAGTAAAACAAAAAGTAAAAAGTGTAAAATAAAAACGGAAAAATAACGAAAAATCATTTTTCTTTTGAGTCCAATTAAATCGTTTAAGCAACGATTTTCGAATGAATATTTATAGTGATAGGAGAGCTTCGTATTTCAACGAATGAAAGGAAAGTAAAAGAAAACCAGATGTCGAAACTATGGGAATATATGAACTTTAAACAACCGAAAAATTAGATAAATAGAGCAGATCCTACTTATGGATGAATCAAATCAAAGTATTACAAAACATAATGTAGAATCTATGAAAATTTACGATCGTAAAACTACAGAAGGGTTAGAAGGTAATATAAGATAGATAAAGCAGATCCTATACATACATCTTTTTCGGACTAAAAATTCCGTTTTAACATTAAATAAATGTCTCAAAAATGTCCAATAGAAGTAAAATTCGGGTCACAATTTTTTTCCCATATGCTAATCATGTATCCTGGTAAAAATTAAATGCTTATGAGGCCTGCTTATCAGGAGTACACTTGGCACCATCGAATGATGACAGGACATTACCATAAGATGGCTATCAGGGCAACTCGAGAGCTGTTTCTGCTCTCGTACTCTCCCGTCTGAGTGTAAATAATTACCCGCAACAGGAATAATAACTGGTGGGCTGCGGGAGCTGGGGCCTCCTACAAGGAGGAGCCGATGGGAGGACCTGCTCTAATGACCACAATAAATTATTTTCATTTAGGGGCATTTAGCATAGAGAAAAAGCCGAGTGGCTGGTAAAGAAATAATTTATAGCTGTTGAAAACTTAACATGTTCATTTGGCCAGCATGTGTGTGTGCTGGGAAATTGTTGGGGTGTGTGGCAATGTGTGTGTGTGTGTGTGGGCCCAATAATAATGGCGCTTGTTAAGGCTTATGAGTAAATGTTTGGGTGTGGGCGTGCGTGGGACAGCAAATGGAAGGACCTTGCCAAGCATTCGCCTGGACATCCCACACACAATACCCCCGTTCCCCAAACACCAAGGACATGCCCCAACTATTTGGTATGTATTTCATGTGTGTGTGGCTGTGGGTGTGCGGGTGAGTGGGTGAGCGGGGTGTGGATACAATTGTTGCTGTTTCGCATGGTCTCTGGCTGTGGCTGCCACCGACAGAAAAATTACAGTTGCATACACATTTGCCTGTGTTAAATTGTCCCACAACCAATACAAAGTGACCTTTTCATTTATTTTTATGATGCCCCAGCCTCCCTGGCAGCCCCACAAGTCCCGCAATGCCCATTTTCCCGCCCCATCAGCACATGTTACAGAGCCCCGCTTTCGGCCATAAAAAATAGTTCGCCCAATCCAACTTTCCTGCGGCAACAAATGTGGGTTACTTCGGCCGAAAGAGGATTCCTGGTTACTGGATAAAATGTATTTTGTTTTCTGTTCTTATATTTTTTTTGGGGATTTTGAATTTGTTTATTTGTGTCTGGGCCTAATGGAAGGGAAATCTGCAGATGCCCATTCTGGTGCCATGTAATATTATATCTGTATCTGATGAAGGCTTTTTTGTTGATGGTGTTTATTGTGTGGTGTGGCTTTTTTTTCGTACCCTTCGCAGCTGAAATTTTCATAGTTTACCCAGGTGCTGTTATGATCCGCTTAGCTTAAACATTTTAATTGGCTTCTTAAGGAAAATATAGAAACATTCTCCCGAGTGGCTGCCATACTTAAAGTTGGCTTCAAACTTTTGTTGATATCTTTAGTAGGAAAAAGTTTCATATTTGCTGGCTTTTTGGCATCAAGAAGAAGTTTGAAGAACTTGGTTTTAGTTTAAGTTTTAAATAGTTTCGTTGACATTGAAGCATATTGATTCGTTTTAGGGTATAAGAAGACAAGTTTAGTAAATAGTAAATAATGCAATAAGTTACTCTACACATTTAATTTCCCCATTTTGTGTAGTAGTACTTTTTGTATACCTCAGTTGATGTTATTTTATCTTCCATGGTATTTGCCGGCTGCCTGGGGCTTATCAATCTTGTAGTGCACTGCCCGGCTCTTATGCTCTTCAGTAACCCCTTGGCTTTTGGCTTCTTCTCGCCGCAGTTTGCCAAAGCTCTCGAAGTTGATGCTGCACTTCATCGGGGAAGAAAACAAAATGTTGCAGTTTAAGCTTTTACCCAGACCCTTTAGTGGGTGAACGAATTGGCCTGCAGGGCGATGATACACGAAAATTGAATATACAGAACACTGAGCAAAAGAATTAATATAAAATATAACAAATGCTTGTGCTTAAAATAAGAAAATCAAGCTCAAGAATACAGAGCTTGAGAACGTTTCTATCTTACGAGCGATAGATCATTATAAAATTTATAAAATATTATATAAACTCTGGACAGATTTTCTGAAGTGTACTCTATCCGAGTTCGTTATCGAAGGACTTACCAGGGACACGAGTGCGGGAATATATCTGTCCGTTGGCCTGGGGGACGCTCGAGTGGCCCATCATTTATATGTTGCTTTTCCTGCCTTTGACTCAATCATCTGCTCGTTTGGAGGCTGCCGGAGCTCCATAATTTCCATTAGAAGCGCCCTGGGCCCGAACCGAACTGAGTTCAGTCAAAGGCAGCTTCCGACCCAAATGCCTACGAGTCATGCCGCCCAGTTTTGACCGCTTTGGCAGCCAACAATTCCGGCTATGCCAAACTGCAGTTTTGGCTGTTCGTTCAGTTCGTTTGTTTCGGTTTTGGTTTGGGTTTGGGTTTGGGATTCGGGGTTTGTTTTTGGGTTGGGCTCTCTGTGTTTTCCCAACATAAACTCACTAACAGAACAAAATGTTCAACAACTTTCCCCTGCATAAATTTGATTTATTAATAAATTATACACTCCTCTCCGCAAAAATGAAATTCAATTCTATTTCCGTTTATTTACTTGCAGGTGAGTTCAGGCGGCGGCGAGGCCAGACGGAATCCGTGCTCTGAAATCTACGCAAAATTGAATTGCCAGTGTGTGTTTTTGGGCACTTACATAAGTTTTCTGGTAAATTGATGTTTAAATCTGAAACGAATTGAGTGCCTGTTTGTGAAACCAACTCTTGGAAATGTATATAGAATATATATGTATTTCTTAACCTGCCTAAAAGCAGGTCATCGAAAAACAATTTTATTTTCACAAGCCACCTGCAGCAAAGTATGCAACGGCAAAGAATTTTATGTACATTTGTTGGCACTTAAGCCGACTTACAAGGTGACGTCCACAATTTGTTGTTTAGTATTTTCTGCTTATTTAAATTCTTAACTTTTATGGATCAAGCAAATATAATTGCTTAATTTATACTTACTGAATTATTTTAACTACTGCAATAACGAAGTTAATTATAAATGTTAGTTATTTACAGTTTGTATTTATACACAATAATGTTTCACACTTCAAAGACTCTCCTTTACATTTCCAAGAACCAAAACCATCGCTATAATTTGTAAACACCCTCCATTCCCTAATCTCTCACTTGCAGTTAAAATCTTTAAAAAGTCTTAACATTTATGTAGTTGATAGAGAATTGCAGTCATTATACTGACTGCCAATCACTGAATTTAATGTCGATACTCTGTTGAACATTGTGACAAGGCACGATTCAGAAGTCGAGCCAGGCACCAGGAGAGAAGGCAGAAAATTTGAATAGGCCTCCGCCTGTGGGGGTGCTGGGTGGCAGACAATATTTGCATAGTCAGGAGGAGCTGGTGGAGAAAGTGCCGGAGAAAGTGCAGATGATTGCACTCACACATCGAGTTGACACTATTGGAAAAACATTGCGTTTGCCTTGCTCTCGGGAGTCAAATGAGTTTTGCATAAACAAACATTTTGCCGGTCAGTCCAGTAGTCCCTTGGTTCCTTTTTGGCATTAAAAATCATTTGGGATAGTTATAGTCCAGTGTCTGAAACAAATGATACCATACTTTGTAGTTTAATATATTACATATGGGGGTTTAAGATCAATCAGAATTTATTTTGTATATGAAAGTTAATTTTTCATTATTTTTAATACAAGGCAACAAGTTATTGTTTCTTAAGTATTTAATGTTATATATTTACTTCTGTTATTTAGTAAATATTCTAATTTAGACAGCCTCTAGTATTTTTTTAGGTATAAATAGGTTTCTATTTCCCGACTTTCATAGTTCTAGAACTGGTAAAGTATAAAATTATTTAACCTCGACTAAAGGAGACAAAAAATCTTCTCAATGCTCTAGCTGGGAATGCATAATTAAGGCAAACAAGAAAAATGAGCAAGCCCTCGACGGTCATTTCAGATTATTTTTTTGTGTTTTTATGTTTGCCACTTTTTGTACACTTCCTGCAGCAGCCGAGTTTGCTTCCGTTTTTCAAATTAAAATACGTTTAGCTTGGAGTACACGTACTCATTTATCATTTTATTATGACCAAGGCAACCAGGACGGCATAAGGCAGGAGTTTTTCTCCATTCTGGCCGCTTTGTTTTCTTGCGCACTCTCGAATATTACGTGCTGGCCAACGGGGAGCATGAGTAATGCGAGCACATTGTGCACACGAGCCTCGACTTGCCTCGATTTTGGAATTGAAGTTTTGCTCTGTTGTCTGCCGACCTGTGTGTCTGTGCTTTCCATGTCCCGAACTTTCTTATTACAGCACCCGTTCTGCAATGCGAATTTCGTTCAGCAGATTTCCATTAATGGTCACTCACCGTCTCACTCCCCGTCCGTTGTTTTCAGCTCCGTGCCAGCAGCAAATATGAGCAGGAAAAACTCCGGACAATGATAGCGAGCACACAGCAACCATCAGGAGCTGCACACAGAAGAAGTTTCTGGGGGTTCTTTGAATTATAAACGAGGAAAATATTTTTAAAAGAAATTATTAGGTTGCCAAGGAAGTCGTTGTTTACTTGAAAACTATAGTTGGAAAGCTTCATGCAGGCTAAATGTTTTTCAGAATAAGCAAGGGAAATCTAAAAGTTAAATATTTTTTTCTCTAAAAGACTCCAGCTGTATCAAGTTTATGTTTAAGGTAGCACAATTAATTTAAATATTATTAAAATGTACTAACAATTTCTGTCGGTGCTGGAAACAACTAAATTCTGTTGCAATTTCATTTCGCTTGTCCTGCATCGGGCTCCCTCTTTCCTCAGTACTTGGTTTGTTTCACATTTATATTCATTTGTTTTCCGTTTTATTTACCCAGCTCAACCGCAGCAACAAACAACATCGCTGTTCGTGTGTGTGTGCATGTGTATTTAGGTGTATGTATAATTTCCACAGAAAGCCGAGGGGAAAATACCCGCATTAGAAAATTTTTGGGGCTGCAGCGACGCGAACCGAATTCATTCCCCAAGTTATCGCCGAATATATATTTTTGTGCGGTTGCTGGAGAAAAGTGGAAACCCCAAACACGATGGCCAAGTTTGTGGCCTCCAACTAATTAATTGGGTATTTGTTTGGCTTTGCTGGGCTGGGAATTCGGGCAATATATTTTAAGATATTCCTCTGAGGTCCCCCAAGGATCAGCTGGGGTGTTATCGGTTGGCAGGAATTTTAATTACATATTTTCCGCTTTGCTTGGGGTTTGTATTTTCGCAGAGGAAATGTATTTTCCCTCTTGATTTAATTTTAAACTCATTTCTTATTTAAAATGTGATTCGTAAATAATACTATTTTTTTGGGTTCCCAAAACAAGAAACACATTGATTTTAATTGAATTGTTTATTCAGCAAGGAAACTTTAATGAAACTTTTACCTTTACTTCCCATTTTCGCTTCTTACCCATTTATTTACCTTTAAGAGATCGAACACTTGCCAACTCACATTTCCACTCCGAACAAAGTTATTTGGGAAACTCCTTAAGCACCATCAAATACTGCATCCTTGTTCATTACTTCCCTCAACTCTCAAATGAGAAACTTTCGAGGGACAAAACCCGAACAGGCAGCAAACTGTGCTTAAGATTTCCGCATCTGCCTCGGACAGGCGAAAGTATTGCTAATTGCAGTTTGTCCACAGGGAAGAAGCAACAAGCTGTCCAGAGCCTCAATCCACCTCCTCCTGCTCGTCCACCAAAGCTCGACCACTGAAAAGTTGGATAAGTTACCACTGTAATGTGGCCAAAGTAGCAGTAGTCGAGGCTGAAGGATCTCGTGTCGTTTCGGTGCAGGGTAGTTAAATATTATAAAAGGTGTAATGAGTCCTGCGGCATCTGAAATTAGTTATTTTATTCTGAAAGACACAAAATGTTTTATTCTATAAAAAATATGGGGATTAATAAATTTTATTAGTATCATTATTTAAGGTCCTTTACTAATGCATTGCTTTATTTTATTTATATAAAAACTCAGGATGCGAAAAGATTAGGGAAAATATTGGACAATTTATATACATTTTTACATCATTTGAGTATTTATTATAATTATTGAATTTATTATCCACTTCTAAATTTTTCAAAAATTCCGATCTATACTAGGTTTGCAAACCCTAAAAAAGTCTTAGCAAATTAGCAGTTAGTATCAGGTATCTTCTACCGGAGTCCCTCGATTACGGCCTTTTCACTAGCTATCCGTAAAGTGTTAAATTTTTTCTTTTTTTGGGAAAGGAAAACTCAGGGAAAAGTAGGAATAGCAGTGGAATGGCAACAAAGAGTGCCGCCACTAGCCGCCGGCTTCGGGGGAAAAAGAGCGTGCTTTGCCGTAAAAATGCTGTCGCTGTCCGGACTCCGGAGCGTGAAGGGGGGACAGGGGGTCGGCTATGGTTACGGTTACGGATCCGGGTCCGGGTCCGAGTCCGGGTCGCTTTGAACTTGCGGCTCCGCCTGTTCCGCCCGCTCTTGCTACTTTTTGTGACATTTTCGCAGAAGGTTTTTGCATTCGTGCAACTTTTTGTGCAGCTCTGCGTTTTATGGTGGCAACACAACACACAGATAGAGAAAGGGGCTTAAGGGGGCGTGTCAGCTGGCTGCCTTAAAGTTTACGTGCCCGTTAATTTTGTTTGCGCGCGCGAAGAGTGTGAAAATTTATTCTAAGCTCTCGCCCGCTCTAATTTCTGTGGCCGGTCCCGAGAGAGGCGTGGGAACAGTGAAATGAGCTTCATTATTTGGATTAAATGGAAATAATGTATGAAATATAATATTATTAAAATAAAATGAGTAAAATAAAGTCCTTATTAAATAAGAATATAACAGTTCCTTGAAAGGCAATGAGCTGCAGTTTTTAAAGAGTCAGCATTTATTGATGGCTATTAATTTTATACCCAACAAAAGCACTTATTTCCTTTTAACACATTTTTATTTCTTTTGACTTTATAGTTTTTGAGCCAAAACTTATTGGCTTAAACTCACGGTGACTGGCAGAAAGCGTGCGTGCGGGAAAGTTTCCCTCGACGCGTCGAAAAGTATGCAAATTATTAGAAAAGTTTTTCACATTTCTCACTGCTCCTCGGCTGGCCGGGCTGAGTTTCTCACATTTGACAATTGCCAAATCCTCGTTGGCTGCCACATCTTGGGCGACACGGAGTAAGTGGCAGAAGGACCTAAGTGCGCACAAAAGTAGGCTAAATTATTAATGTGCCCCACTAGCCAGTGCACTATGGTTCAGAATGCCACTTTTGTTGGCCAAAACCCATTTTTTCAAAGTTAACCAAATAACGTAATTTTGGCCGCAATTGATCAAGAATAGAGTGACCATCAACGAACCATACTCAAAATCTTCATAGGTGGCGCCACTGTCGCTCTAGAAGCTTCCAAAGTAAGCTGTTTCTTCCCGAGCGATTGGGCCGAGAAAAAGTGCTAAAATTTTACCAAGTTTAAAATTAAAAAAAAACATTAAAAACAAACGAATTGATCAAATTTTTGAAATGGATTTGAATCAGTGGGGTTTGTATTATGTGTTTTGTGTTGTGAAATGTCCAGAGTCGTTGTGATGTTTTCGTAGTTTGGTTTTAATGTG
>VNJV01007051.1:0-12102 GCA_008042635.1 Drosophila nikananu
GTCTTCTATTGTCCAGTTCTTGTGTTCCTTTGCGAATTTTAGACGAGCCTTAACATTTTTATCGGATAAAGCTGGTTTGTTCTTTTTCACTGCTGCGACATAACCAATCCTACAAAGCGCTCTTCTAGCTGTCCATCGACTCACGCCTTTACTTATTTCTGTAGAAGCTTCTTTTGGCGTTAAAAGTCTATTTCTTCTCATCTTAGACATCATAAGTCGAGCGTCAGAGTCGGTTAGAAGGCGATGGCGACCATTTAATTTATTTTCAGCACAAACATTTCGTCTTTTTTGCACCTTGACAACCACTGATTGGCTAATTTGCAGCTTTTCAGCAATAGTGCGTGTCGAACACCCATTTTTAGTTAGGGAGATAATACTATTTTCTTTATCTGAAGACAGTTTCTTCATTTTACAGTGAATAGTCAGAGACTAAGTTCCAGATTCAACTTATCAACAGCAAACTTGTGGAAGACAGTGATTTTCTGCATTCTGACAACGAATAATAAATGCAAAAGGCATTTAACGGTAAATCTGCAGGTCTATTGCTGATAAGGAAAGTAAGAAGAGCAAATTTATGAGCAAATAACGGATGGTGCAAAACTGAGTACAAGCCGCTTGTTTTCGTTTTTGAATTATAACTATTCCATTTCTTCATTTTCTATCTTGCTTTATACGCCTAATTGTAAAGAATAAACAAGTTGTTAAATATAAAAAAAGTTTTTGGCATTTGCTTTATTAGTTTAGTTTTTATGTGCTCTCAAACATGAAAAAGTTGATCATGGAATCACTTTTGCTCCCCACTGTATGTATTTACCTTTTAGGGTCGGAAATGAATTCTTCACTGCGTTGCAAACTTTTGACTAAAATTATAATACTTCATAAGTCAAACAAAATACATTATTAAGATTAATATATTCATCATAAATTTAAATTAATTGTATTACAATTTTTCAGTAGATACTCGAAAAATTACTTCTGTCTGAGTCACGTGTGAATGCCGAACATTACAACTACCTTAAAAACGAACAATTGGCCAAAATGAAACTAAGCACCAAGAAATAAAAGTTTCAAATTTTGTAAAATTAAAATAAATGTAGGCACAGGTTTTTTTTACGCATTCGATATCAGAGAATTACCCATGTATAAAATGCTACGTTTATATACTGATATATAACAATTTCTTATAAAGCGATGCGACATAATACCCATGATACTGTAGATCGCTCGTTTCATTGTTTATGTACATACAAATATTTATTTAGGAATATTTACACAATTTACATATCAAGTTCACAATTGCCGTAATTACAAATAGGCAGGCATTCAACAAAATAATTCCGAATATATGGCACACGTCCTAGTACTTGTTGATGTTGAACAAACGCACACCATGGAACTGTGGCAACTTGGGAAGCGTTACCACCACTAGTGATATAAAATTGGCAATAAAGTGTTCTGTGTTGTTTCGGGTATACAAGCATGTGAGTAGGAAGCTGAGGAAAAAAATAGTGCACTTAATTCTCGATTCAAAAGAATAGCTCCCAAACTTCGGGACGAAAGTTTGGGAAATCCTATGAGATAAATTAGTATTGTGCACCTACAGAACAATGGGAACAGCTGTGAGGAACTTGCGGGTGGTGGTCATTTGCACGCCGTCGTCAATCTGTTCCCAGTGCGTCCACCGCCGGCTAGGATCGTTCTCCGTGCTCAGCCAAGGAGCCCCTTTGATGACGTGTAGAAAGTAAAGATGAGCCTAGGTACAAATAGATTAGTGTCAAAATCGCACTCAGACTTAGGCACTTACCGAATTGTGGAGCAGGTTGGTGGCTGTCCATGCCCATGGAATGCTGACAAATGGCACTGATAAGAAGAGCAGGTGCACCAGCAGTAGACCCAGCAGGTAGGCCAACCAGAACCCGCGGGCACTCAGCCAGGAGCTGTTAGGGTTCGGCTCGCCGTGGCCTCCGGCAATGGATGTCATTTTATTTATTTGACGAACAACAATATCATAAACAATAGAGGTGGAGAAACGTCGATATAATCACCGATTGCGAAGAGTATCGATGATTTCGCCACAGCACTAAATCGCAATCGTTATTGAGGTGTTGCGGCATATTAAAGGAAAACGAGGCGGTCACATTGCCCAGAAAATATCAGCCATTTTGTTGTTTAAGCGTTGAAAATTTTTTCGGCATTATTTCGACTAGAATTAAACAGAAAAGAAAGCCTAGTTATTAATATATTAATAAGGCCCTATTGCCTTCAAGCTCAAAGCTTGGCTAAAACAAGAAAAATTTCACATTAAGCCAGTAAGATGAGCGGTTCCAATGCAAAATCCTCGGGGTCTGGTGAGTACCATTAACTATTCATCAAAAAAGTGTGCGACGTTCATCATTAATGTTATATTTAACAGGCTTTGGGAACCTCGTGCTCATTCCCAGCATCGAGGAGAAGAACAAACAAATCCAACAAGAGACTTTGATGGAGAAGTTGCGGGCAAAGTATAGAAACAAGCCCAAAACGTACGAGGAGATCAAGAAGTCTGTGCGAATGTACTTTATCGAAAAGCATTATCCGCTGGATCCGCTTTGCAAGGCCACACTGCAGTCTGCGCTGGACAAACTGCAGCACTACATCAAGGTGACATCGCGTCACGGCCTTGTTGAACGGTTGGAGAGCCTTTCAAGGCAGCTGGGCCTTAAGTTTATGGAGGATCAACAGCTATTGTTCATCTCAACGGACATGTTTTATGTTGAGATCCTACTGGACGCTGCAGGCAGTCTGACAGATGTCAAAGTGCACCACGAGTGCAAAATTGAGCAACAGTCTAGCGAACTGGTGGCATGCCTCAAGTCCGGCGACTTTGCTGACTTCACAGTCCAGTTAGAGGGCCTGTCGTCCATATACCAGCTGAACGCCGAGCCGAAGGTTAAAAAGAAAGCGTTTGTTGCGCTTCAGGCGCTGGAGACGGATATCCAGAGCCTCTACCAGATGCAGTTACAAAATCACTCCGGCGACAGCTATTCCCTGATGACCAGCTCTTCCGTCGGACTGGTGCTGCCTAGACGCGGCGGCCATCCGATGAAGCTCACCTACTTTTGCCCGCCGCTCCACCTACCCGAGGGTGATCCAAAGCAGGCCAGTGGTGACTTTAGCATAGACAATGTGATGCGTAGCAGCCAAGGCTTGAGTGCCACCGTCAACTTGGAGGGCTCTTCCGCCAACAAATTGCAGACTATGCCGACGGTGTCGTTTGTCCGAGATGCGCAGACGGGCCTGGACGTCCCCACATACGCCCAGCTTAATCAGAACAACTCCTTGTTGATGCCGGCTACATATGTCCTTCGGCTGAACAAGCCCATGCCCGTATGTCTTGAGTCGTTAAAAGGATTAGGACTGCCTGGGCTGGACGCGACGGCTACACCCCCCACGGCGCCCACCACTGTGCTCAATCTAATTGTACAGACTGCGTCCAAACAGGCGATTAGAAACACGCAGCGCGGGCTGTATGTGAATCTGCCAAAGGAAACGCATTGCTACTTCTTTACTGACAACCGTAAACTTCAGGGCACGCTGGTGTCTTCTCTGCCCTTCACGGAGCCCGCCCAAGTTCCGCGGATCGTGGCGTTCCTGAAGAAGCAGGCATTGTTTTATACGCTTCTAGCCAGCTGCGTTCGCGAGCAGCAAAAGCAATATAATGGTATGTACTCATATGCTTTTTTTTGAGAATGTATTTTTAAACCAGCCTTTTTTTCTTTTTTGTTATAGACATGGATAGCACTGTGATACTGGAGGTGACTGCGGTCTCCTTCAATCAGATCACCGTTGAGCTGCAGCATCCGTACGAGGAGTCGTTGGCTACGGTGGATTTCCTGCTGGAAGACGGTCAGCCTACCTGTAGCGTCTACTGTCTGAGTAATGAGTACGAGCAGCTCTCACAAAAACTCAGCCGCACTGTCCGTAAGGTGGTTTCCATCCCAATGGTTATCTATAAGCTGCTGAAGTGCTGGGACGAGGAGCACGAGTTCAAGTTGCATGGTGCTATTGGTCCCGGAGCGGGCGCTGCAGGAGCAATCGGAGGAGGAGGAGGAGGCGGCGGAGGATTAGTTGGAGGCGGAGGTAGTAATAGTTTCAGTCAGTTCACCATGGACACTGCACCGCCCCAAGATGGTAGTCTGCCTGGTGGTAGCTTTGCCAACATTAGCAACCTCAAAATGGACTCGAAAACACGGTCTCTGGCAGATTCCTTTGCTGCCTCAACCTCGGCTGCTGCGGCTATCGCTGGTTTGATAAACTTAAAACGCGAAACGGATCCCCAGGCTGGTGGAGCCTCCGTCAGCTGCACTTCCAGTTCCTCGGCTACCGTGAAAACCACCGACCAGGAAATTGCTGACAAGTACAAGAATATCTGGAAGGACAAGACTCCGAATCTAAAGCACTGTGTCAGCATTACTCCCATTTCAGGAGACAGCAAG
Source organism: Drosophila nikananu (assembly GCA_008042635.1). Taxonomy (NCBI): domain Eukaryota; kingdom Metazoa; phylum Arthropoda; class Insecta; order Diptera; family Drosophilidae; genus Drosophila; species Drosophila nikananu. The sequence continues at coordinate 4,476 of VNJV01007051.1, forward strand.
TCAGGTTCAGTCGGATCGACTAGCACTGGTGGAGTCGTTCCCGGCGTCGAGGTTCAACGAACTGGTGGTATTGAGATAATTCCACTTAACGCCCAGACTTCTGTCGCTGGCGGTGGGGCTTCTTCCTCGTCGAGTGCGGCAGCTACGACCATAACAATCACTCCTATCACAGGGTGTAAGGAATCTATCAAGGACTCGTCGAAGAAGAGTAACACCACCACGGTCGGAACAGGTGTGGCAGCTAAGCGATCACATGAAAGCATTACCAGTGGCTCTTCGTCTAGTGGAAGCGGATCAAGTGGTTCCACCTCGTCCTCCACCAGTAGCAGCACTTCCGATACGCAAAAGGAGAAGAAACGCAAGAAGAAGCGCGACGATTCACCGATGGGACCGCCGGAGAAGATCTACTCGCGCCAAAATTCACCAGCTGCTAGCGGCGATTGTTCGACGTCTGGTGGAGTAGTGCGAAAATTTTCGTCACCCTCGTCGTCACCCAAGGCAGGAGGCGCAGGTCAAGGTCTAATGGCCGGAGTGCCACCGGGGCGACCCAGCCCGAAACACTCGCCCGTCTACAGCAGCCCTAAGCATAACACGGCCTCCAACAGTCCAAAGTCACCGTTCGGCACACACTCTCCAAAGCACGGATCCTCCGGCAAACCGAGCATGTCCACGCTGAAAAGTGCGGCCACTGCAGCAACTACCCTGAGTCCCAAGGGGGATAAGTCCTCATCTTCTGCGGGAAGCGTATCATCGGGAGTAGTACCCTCCTCTTCGGGCCCCGGTGTGGCTCCTGGTCTGGTGCGATCCTTTGCTAGCGTGGGTGCACCACCACCACCACCTCCAGTTCCTCCACTAGCCACCAACACCGGATCAGTTGGGAGCGGAAGTATCGGACAAAGCGTTAAGAAAGAAAAAACCGCCTCTGGATCCGGTTCCAATTCCTCTTCTTCTACAATGCCTGCAGGTGGTTCTTCCGTCAGCGGGGGAGGAATTTCCCCTGCCAGTGTAGCAGCTGCAGTGGCCGCCTTAAAGTCCTCGCAGCAACAGCAGCAGCTGAAGTCTTCGGTTGCCAGTCTTTCTCATTTAGCGGCAGGTGGAGGATTGGGTGGCTACGCGGCCACGTCGGCAACGGGTGGACCTTCGGCAGCATCAGCATCAGTGGTGGTGGGAGCAGGAGCTGGAGCTTCCGGAATGGAGCTGAGTGCCCTGCGGAAGAGTATGGCGGGAGGTGCGGTAAGTCCGTTTTCATTATAAGTGCTCCACTCCACACGACACCAACCCACCCCCAGCATATCTCACTGGAAGCCTAACACGTAGTTGATTCCCTGCCAATTTTCCCTCTAACCCAATGCAGCAGAATCAAACAGAATCCTAACTTTAAACTAATGCAAATACTGTATTTACCTTAGTTTTAAAATTATATATTTTGTAATTTCCTAATACTTTTGCTGTAGTTAAAGATGATAATTGTTACTTTGTTATTATTATTTTGTTGTTTGTGTCTCTTTTTCCTATATATTATTTTTGTAAATATATATTGTACCCTATTATTAATAATATCCAGCCGCATCCGTTTTATTTTCGACTAAATCCAAAATTTTTATGGTAAAGGGGCTTCTCTTTAGCGTCCTTAAAAAGCAAGCTTACCACTACTATCTGCATTGAGCACGTATGTATGTATTTATTCATTTCTCTATGGCATGTTTGTTTTTAAAGATCCCTAACATATATATATATTAATATCTATAATTGCAAGGTAGTCATTGAACTCAGAATGAAGAATCATCCTCGAAATGTATTGTTTAAAATTAAAAGCGTATCAAAACTTCGTTTTGAGGTTTAAGCGTTTCGATTGAGAACCCGCACATTTAAAGTTCTTCAAACTTCAAAGGTTGAAAAGTTAACACTTCTTTAACCTTGGAACTTCCAAATGTGTTTTTTACGCACCAAAGGAACATTTTTAAAACATTGCAATACAAAAAGCATGTGAAATGAATTGAAAAATTTCCTATGTATGCAGCGAAGCGTGACAGTTTGCTAGATATATATACAAATTAAATAAAACCAGGCACATATCTTTTAGGTACACAATGTGTACTACATATGTAAAGCTTAAACCTTTTGATTGCAATTAAAAGTTTATGTTTTATGTTTTTGCCCAGAAGTATCACTTATCAGAAATCTTGAGTTGAAATTATAATAAAGTAAAAGATAAACACATAGAATACAAAAACGAGTAACGCTGAAAGAGTTTTCTTATACTCATATTTGTATATCCTTGCAGGGTATTCTAATTTTAGTCAAAAGTTTGCAACGCAGTGAAGGAGAAATTTCCGACCCTATAAAGTATATATTCTTTATCACTAACAACTAACTATATCATACAGCTGCATAGGAACGATCGGAAATATTTGACGAAAAAAATTACCTTCGCCAATTTTCAACAAAATTTTATAAAATTAAAGACATGGCCATTTTGTATTATTCTAGAAATTCGCTTTTAATTTTATCAAAACTGGACTAATATATCATACAGCTGCCGTAGAAACGTTTAAGAAATTTAGTGAAAAACATTTTAATTTCACTGTTTTCCAACTTGTTTGCTCTGAAATATTATATATTATTTCAAAATTTCGGGTTTAATTTTATACAAATCGGACTAAATGGAAAACTGCGAATGTAAACCTGTAACTGAAAAACTGTAAATGTAATATGAATATTTATTATTATTATATATAGTTATTTTTATTTTATGTAAATGTATTATTTTTCAAATTTATTGCTTTCCAAACCATACATAAATATATTTCTAATACATAAATATCTACTAACGTTTTGCTCTGGTTTTTCTCCTCTTCTCTTTCTTGTACTTCCTCGCAACGCCCGGTATATGCTCCATTTTCGAATCGTTTGGAAAACCTGCACTTTTTAAACCTTTATTTATTTTCTAACTGTTTATACGATCGATTCATTTTGATTGTTTTAATTTGTTTATTTTAATTTGTTTGTTTCCTCACACGCACACAACCACATGCTTACTTTGTCAGGTTAGTTTGATGACGTCGACGGCAGCTTTAGCAACAACAACCCCGTCAGCAGCAGCAGTAACAACAACAACAGCAGCGGCAGCAGCAGCAACATCAGCGGGGCAATTGGCTCCGTTAACATTGCTGGGGGGATCGCGACAGGGTCCGGGAGCACCAGCAGCGGCGGCAGCAGCTCCAACAGCAGCGGCAGCAGCAACACTAGCAACAACAGCAACAGCGGCAACGGCAACAATACTACAACAGCAGCCGGGAGTGGTGCCACCTAGTAGCTGCTTGGCAACTAGCAGCTGCAGTTTGGACTCCGTCGGAGGCAACACTCTTGCCGGAGTTTCCACGGAGTACATGGTGAAGCCCAGCAGCCAGGAGGGTCTTAAGCTAACCATCAACAAGACGGGTAGCAACAAAAGCTCCAGCTCCAGCTCTGGTTCTAGTTCCATCACCAGTTCTTCAACCGGCGGCCAGGGAAAATCGAAAAGCAGCAGTGGAGGTGCTGCAAGCTCATCGGGTTCATCTGGATTCACCAAGAAGCAGCACACGGGCCTCAAGCCGGGCGTGAACAGTGGACCCGCCTCCAAAAAAGCCACAGCAGCAGCTTCAGCCGCAGCTGGCTCTTCTTCCAGTAAGCATCTCTTCCAGAAGGCTAATTCATCTGGCAATCTTAGCACCAAATTCAGTGGGTCGGGCGCAGGTGGGGGAGTGCCGCTTACAAAGAGCAACAGCACCAACTCTTTCCAGGAACACAACGCCCCTAGGCGACGTCCCAGCATGGGCGGACTCGCCACCACTAGTGGTGGTGGTAGCACTTCTCAGCGCAAATCCGGCAACTCTGTTGTTGGATCTTCGGGGGCAGTTTCACCAGCTGCCCACAGTGGCTCCACTTCACAGCCACCGCCGCGATTTGATCATCACACCGACATGATGACCATCCTGCAGTACGCATCACCAACGATGGCCGCCAGTATGGAGGGGTTCATCAAAGGACTGCACAATAAGTTCCAGATACCAAAACTTTCGCAAAGAGGAAGCGGGACAAACCCCCCCAGTGGCCGCAGTACGCCCAGCGCGGATCAACTGTCCTCGACATCAGCTTCCACATCTAGTGCAACTGTCCCTTCAAGCGGTCTGTCAGACCCGGAAGCCAAGCCGCCGGCACCACACCCTTCGCCCGTAGGCAACGATGGCCTCCTTAACCTTAGTAGCACGGCCGCAGTACCGTCTGGGGATGGCATTGATGAGGAGCTTCTTGCCAGCCTGGCCGGCGAATGACGGAAGGTGCACACTCAAGAGATATTCCTATTGCTCTATGCGATTCGCATTGGTTAAGTGCGTTTTGAAGTTAAGATTAAGATGAAAGACAAATTTGATCACTGTTAAACTAAAAGTCCTAATTATCTTTCCATTTTACTTTCTATTTTAACTTATTGCTCTAAACTCGTATGGCCAATATAAATATTTATTATTTTAAATGTTTAAATCACAAAAAAAAAGAAAAGATAAAATTTGGTACAAAATCTTAGAGATTATAATGGATTCTGTGAACTGTTAAACCTTTATTTAAATATGTATATTAGGTAAAATATAGCGATATCAAGTGCGAAACGCGTCGCTTTAAAAAATAAAAATATTTAACAAAGACTGGTGTATTTGTGTTTTTTAAGGACTAGTAGCAGATTTTTCAAATATCAGTTAACCGTATGCTATCTACTCACGTACATAACCGAAAACTCTAAAAACCCCAATACAGAAAACATCGTTTCTCTTTGTTTTGGTACTCATCTTAAATTCCATTCTGAACATTTTTTGTTTCACTCACAACAACCTAAAGCTAAAGATATCCAACCTAAAGATATCATGACCGAAGAAATAAAATTCTTAAGGAGAGGAAGGTTTTTAAATTTGTTTTCGATGTGCTGCTTTTTTGCTGCCTAATGAATTCAATCTTTACGCTTGGAGTTAATAATAATTAATTTAACTGAATTTTTAAATGATTGACCCAAAAAGTCTCTTAAGAAATGTTTTAAGGCCTCTCAATTAGCAAAGAAAATCGTTGCTTTATACGAACTCTATAGCCACACTGGCTTTTCAATTTTACTATTGCGTAGTCGCTTTTGACTGCAAATATCGAAAGTACAATTTGTATGGACCAGCTAAAGTTATTTTCGTTAAGGCAATACACTAGTAGATAAATTGTTTTAAATTGCACTTTTTGTATTTTATCACGAAACCAAAGCAAAGTTAAGAAGCGAACAACCGGTAAGTGAAGACGTGTTCGGTTCCATAAATGAGACCTATTTGGTACGACCTCTGCTAAATAGAAAACTTGCATAATATATTGAATTTCAATAGCAATGTTTTTAAAATTTATTATTAAAAAAAAAACATTCCAGTTAATTCTTATATGATATATTTGGTTTAAGCGTTTGTAAATAATTCCGAAATAGCTCTCAAAAAGTTTTTTTCAAATTCTTGCTCAGAGAACCTTTCTACCGAAGCTCTGAAAATAAACCAATTAATAAAAAATAACAAAATAATGGCTCATGCTAGGTACCTGGCTGCGTTCCGAATTCCATTCATTTCAGCGTTATTAACAATGATATTTAATATGTTATCAGCATATTCAACAGCGTCAGTTGCGAGGAATCCATTCTGACTTCCCTCGGAGGTTTCGACTATGTCCAGCAAGGGACCGCCCGACCTATGGGCTACCATTATAAGCCCAGCTGCCATGCAATCAACGATTCCGATACCGAAGTGCTCATTCCACATTGTGTGTATGCCAATATTGGCGGTTTGATACAATTTAAGCAAATCGTCGTAGGGCACATTGACTTTAAATTGAACGTTGTTCTCGAGGGACAAATGTTTGGACAAATCTTGCATATTTTTCAATCTCTCATAGTCCTCTTCATTCCGGCATGACCCCACAATTACTAATTTTATTCTGCTCCATAGAGCCTCGTCGTTGGCAAGAAGAGTTCTTAGCTCGTATATAGCTTGTAGCTGGAGAGGATGATCTTTTTCCGGTCTGAATTGTCCTACGGATAGAATGATGAATTCGTCGCCCTTTCCCGTATGCTGAAGTTTTTTAAGATGGCCCACTTCGCACGGAGGGTATACCCGATGAGTCTTGAATGGCATATCCCACAGCTGCAGTATATGATTTTCAGTCCACGAGGAGTTAACCATAATTGTCTCAGCGCAACAGCCAACCCATTTATACATCTAAAGAAAATGACACTAACGATATGAAAAGGAACACATTTATCTATAAAGACTCACCTTTGAGAAAAATCGGTAATAGGCTAGTTTGGTCCATGTTAAGAAGGGATTCCTAGCGACGTACTTTTTATTGTTGTGCGACATCTGCCGCTGCTGAACCCTCTTTAGCATATCCATACTAATGACCGGATAATGGACATAACAGCCGACTTTGGCCAGGCCCAAATATCGAAATAGCGGAAATGTGAAGGCGTAGCCCATTGTGTCTATGAAAATATCGGGAGGAAACTTGCAAAGCGCCTCCAGGCCTAGCACCATCGATCCAATACTTTGTCCCAGCAAAGTAAAGTGCGGATAGTTTTTGGCCTCTATCCAGTGGCGTTGTTTGAGAAACACGAATTTCACGTTGTCACTGTCGACGGAAATGTTGAACACATTCTTTGCCTTTTGTAATATGGAACTAGACGAGGCATCTATATCGCCAGTGTAAATGATTACCTTGGCATTGGGGTATTTGTCCTAGAGAAGAAATATTTAAATGGTAATTATTGTGGCTATTACTACTTTTAATACTGACTTAAATTATCATAAAAATTAATTCAAAAATGTTTAACTAAATATATATAAATATAATATTAACATCGACCAATTCAGAATTAAGTAATGGCAGTTATGATGTAATTAGAACCCTAAAAGACACGTACATAATACGTAAACATGACGAATGTGGTCTCAATAGCTATGTAAAGAAGGATAAACATTTGAGATGTCTGTCTCCGCTTTTAGGGAGACAAGTCCTAGGAAGGAGAACAATAGCAATACCGTTCTCAAAGAACAGCAGTTCTGCACAGAAGTAAGTTTAATTTAAAAATCACCTGCAACGCTTTTACAGCGCACCACAGCACACGTTCGCCGCCTCCACCCGCGTTGCAGTAAGGATGGAAAATTCCTATGTTAGTGTTGATTTCTAAAGATTTGTGCAACTTCTTTTTCCGGCTCAGGAGCCATCGTCTTAGCGAAATAAAAGAAATAACTGCCGCAAGCACGAATGATAACAAGATCCAGAGACTGTAATAAAAATATATGAGTAAATAGACTAGCTAGAAGGTAAGCTACTTTACATTATAACAATCATTTCGAGTTTGTTTTTATCGATTCATAAATATTACACGTAAATAAAAATATTGCATTCTAGGGATGTGCACAAAGTCGATTTCAACATCGATATAGCCTTTTGCGCGAGAATATCGACCCTGTTTTTTGGGGAATCGATGTATCGCAGACCATTAAAATGTAGGATATTCCTCTTCGACTAAATAAAAAGGCTGTGTAGCTACAAAATTTGTATATAGATAATTGCT
>VNJV01007055.1:0-42107 GCA_008042635.1 Drosophila nikananu
GGTTTTTTGATCGTAACTTGGTTTAAACTCAACCGATTTCGGTCTGGTTTGGTTTTTTCTTCCTAGTTTTTAAAGGAAAACTTTTCTGCATTTAAAACTCGATTTCTATTTTTCGGCCAATTTTTTTTATAATTTTGAAAAAAATGGGCTCAGAAATCGAGAACTTCTTCAATGGTTTTTTGATCGTAACTTGGCTTAAACTCAACCGATTTCAGTCTGGTTTGGTTATTTCTTCTTAGTTTTCATAGGAGAACTTTTCAGCATTTAAAACTCTATTTCTAATTTTTGGCCAATTTTTGTCAAAAAAGTATGATAAAACCCCTTTAATTTTTTTTTAAATGGTTACATTTTTGGCTTTAAAGTCGCAAATTCTTTAATTGGTTTTTTGGTCACAGCTTGGCTTAAATATTGAAATCCTACAATACTAAGTACTCCTGTGCGTATGAGTAATATTTTGAAAATCTATGAATGCCTGAAATTGAACTAAAAAGATCGTTAGAATGGATACCAATACAGTATAAAAACATTATTATTTACTGTCATTCCAAAGATGTTATAGAATAAATTACCTAACACTTTTCCGGCACAAAAACTCGAAACGAGTTAAAAATCCCATTTTAATCACTGCCCGATTGCTAGGCTATCCGAAATGATTTCAATCTTTTTCGCATTTGTAGTGCCCGGTGTCTGAGGAGATTGCTAATTCGATTCGAACCCCACTCGCAGCAGCCAATATTGTACAAATGGCGGCCACGCAGGAGGGGCTTCCTGTCTGGGCCATAGAATAAACCGCAAAATAGATTGATACATTACGTGTCCTAGTTGAATGGACATCGGGTTAGGGCCAGGTGTGCAGTGTACACACACTCACACAACCGGATCGAGTCCTGATGGAAACTGATTGATTTGTTGCATTCGCTTGCCAATTCGAATTTCAACAAATTGGGTTTTTGCATTTCAATCAGCCAAAGAGGTTTGTGCGGGCGAGTGTGTGTGCTTTGCTTGGAATCTGGCCAATGTTGTTTCAATTTAGACGAATTAATTTTTAAATATGTGGCCACACAGCCAGAAATAGAAACTTGAGCGAGATCCTGTAGCAGAATTTAAATTATGTGAGCAGCCTGGTAATTGCCCTGACCCGCTTTGTTCACCACAAAGAGAATACGAATTAGGAAAAATAAGCTGTGAGGACCTGGAGTCTGGGGGGAAAAAATGCGCAAAGCGCTAAAGCGAAATTCATGTCAACGGAAATGTTTTGCTCCAATGACAATAACAGCAGCCAAAAGCGGCCGGAGATGGCGGCCAGCAAAGGGATGGCGAGCGGAGGTCCCAGGGACAATGGCGTCGCGTTTCCGCTTCCGTTGCTGCTGCTATTGCGCCGGCAGCGGCAAATGGTGCAAATGAAAAACTACTTTTTGTGCGCGGCCAGCAGCATCCTTTCTAGCTGCTCCTCTCACTTGTGTGTTTGCTCGTTGTTGTTTTTAGCCAGATCTTGTGACAATGGCGTTGACATTCCGCGCTGACAACAATGCGCTTTTCTGAAATTCCAGCAAAGGTAGCAAAATGCTGAAATGCAGAAACGCGAGAAGCTGCCGAGGAGTAGCACCATCACCCAAGGCGACAGGCGCTTCTCATCCTGTAGATATATACATAAGAATATAGGAGGACACCTGACAAAAACGCGCCAGATCAGGATTTGGGAGAGAAAGTTGTAGTTAATGCTACCTCGAAAAATATATAGAAAAATAAAGAATCTTAAACCTAGATTATTTAAGAAATCTTTCTCCAGTAGAAGGTGGTGACTCGATATATAAATAGCATCCGGGAGACAGGTTTATAGTAGAAGTAGTAAAAAAATTATATTTCTTTGAAACCCTTTCCCCTTCAAGGCAGATCTTAGCGTCCAAAGGACTTTGCAATTACAGTGTTAATAATGTAATTAGTGATCCGTTCACGGACATGACTGTACATTTTTTGCATGATTTATGCCCGTCGCATCGGGTTCGCCCAGACTGACACGTGCTGGACATGGTGCCTGGTCCTGGCTCTGATCCTGGCCCTGGTCCTGGCTTTTTTATGCAGGACGTGCCTGAGCCGCCGCAGCTGCGTTTGCATAAATGGACACAACAAAAAAAAAGAAGGAAAGCCCCTCGTAGTGGAATGACAAAAATTCAATTTGGATTTTATGTAGCCGCCGCCGCCACTTGGCCAGTTGCAGTTGGTGGCCCAAAAAGTGCATTCAGGCCCCAGCCTCGGAGAATCATAAACATGGCCAAAGCTCAGTTTTAGCCCCGAGCCGTGAGCAAGCCGAGTTGGATCTGGGGAACTCAGTTACTCCTACAAGTTATGACGGTTTTTTGCCAAAGAGGCAATTTCTGGCATTAAGTAAGCGTTTTTCAGCCAGGCCCAAAGAAAAAATGGCCAAGTCAAATTTAAAATACCAGAGCCATATAGATGGATATAAATGCCAACATATGCAGACTGCAGGGTACGTACTCCGGCTCCTGAGCCGCCTCCTCCACCCACGATTCCAACAAACACAGGAAGCGCAACGGCACTGCCAGGATAACGTTCGCAGGAAGCAAAAGCCAGAATATGATAAGCGCTTGACAAAAAAGAGCAGTGCAGCCGAACAGAGCAGGAAGTGGATGCCCCAGGACTCGACGAAGGGCTGGCTGGGACTGGCAGTGCCGGCTCGGGCGTGGGCAGGACATAAAGTCGAGTTTTGGGCACAAGTATTTTTATGACCTCTGCTTGTTAGGCTTTATTGGTGCGCAAAAGCAATTAAAGAAGACATAAGGGGCAAACGGCCAAAAAAGCAAAAAGAAAAAAAGCTGCGTACGCACAATTCCAGAATTGAGTGAACAGGGAAGAGTAAAGACAAAAAAGGGACATAGGGGAATATGCCAAGGATACTTCGGAAACAAAACAAAAGGGTGAACAAAAGCCAGATAAGAGTCAGTAAGTATAACTTTTGTTTTGTTTTCGTTTACTTTAATTAAAGCTCCAAAACTCCATTAGTTCTTGTTCAAATTTTGTTCAAAAAAGAAAGGAAATAATTCTATATTTGTTTAGGTCATCAACCATTAAATACAAATGTTTTTGAAGAGTTTTTTTTTAAGTTTTCAGAAACCTATCTTATCCAGTAAAGTATAATGATAAATGTAAAGATGATCATATTTTCCTATATTCTCTTTTAAACATCTAAACTGAAATTCTTTCTCTCCTATTTTCTCTTTAAATAGAACTCACATTTAATTCCCTTTAAGCCTTCAACCAGCTTAATTTTCTGTTTAAATTTTAAGCCAAAATCACCGACAAAAAGCGCTGTAAACTTTTGTTGTCAAAGACAACAAAATAATATCGATTATTAGCACCTACCGACTGTCAGCTTCAGTTCGCTTCCCGCTAAAGTTGTGCAAAAACGGCAACAGCAGCGGCAAGGAGATGTGCGAGGGCCCAAATGCCAGGCAGTCAGCCGGGCTTCCAGCCAGGCAGCCATTCAGTTAGCCAGCTAAGCAGTCAGGCAGACAGACAAACGCAAACAAACAAAGCTCTCCCCGGCAACGGGGGACCGGGAGGGGGCGTGCCAACAGCGAATTTCGTTAGCCCAATTAAAGCAATTTTGCCAGCTCAACTACTATATTGGCAGAGGAGGGGATGGGGCTTTGGCTGGGTCTGGGACTGTGGCTGGGGGCAAACCCTTGCTGCCGGATAATATGGCCAGACAAAAACATAAACCTTTCTTCTTGGCGCGCACACATTCGGCATTTCATTAACAAGCCGTTGAGGCAGTTGGGCAATCGGGCTCATTAGCCATGCCAATCTAGATGGTAAGTAACTGCGATGATGACCATGTCAATTTGGGGGATTAGTGACGCCATGGCAATCGTAAGCGGCTTAAGTTCTGAACCCTCCCAGCGCCAGAAGAGCCCAGTGCTAATAAACAGCCAAAGGACACAAAATACAGGCATCCAGGACACGGGAATATGTCTGCACAGAAAGTTTATATTTTCATTTTTTAAAAGAAATGTATTACAAATGTATTATAATGAGCCAGTTAATTATTTAGCAGAAAGAGATATATTAATTTATTTGACAAAAAAAAAATAATGAACGTTTCTCTCTTTAGGTAAAATATTAAGTTCAATATGTTATGTTCAATGATAGTTAGTAATTATCAATTCTTTTCTCAGCAAGTTAAAATAATTATTAGTAACATTTTAGCAATATTAAGTTCTTGCCTTTAATAAATACAAGAAAACCGTTTAATTTCCTCTTCAAAATAATATATTTTTCCGTGGTGTAGCCTTTCCTTCCTCTATCATTTCCAGGTGCAAAACTGCCAAATCAACTTTTTAGCCACAGCCACATTTCATTCGTTTTTATTACCTTTGCCCAGATTTATGTCCCTTTTTCAAGGAGTACGAACGGAGCCTTATGCATGTTCAATTGCAGAATTTATTGTTTACACGCAATCAGCTGTGTAATGAAAAACACGTCACACAATCAGCGAGGAAAACTGAGGTCCATGGAAGGTAGGAGCTGTGGGAGAAGGCCATAAATTTGTGCGGTTCGTAATGATTTATGTGACTGCTTGGCCAGAGACAAATGGCTAAGTAATTGAATTACGAACCCGAACAAAAGATGACAACTTTGCTGAGTAAGCCCCGGCACTTATGCAAATTAGCCGGGCCTGAAAGAACCTGCTAGCCAGTTGCTTCCGCTGATAAGGAAAGCCGGCAAAAAACAACATTGATTGCAAAATCAATGGGCTGCGAGTTGCATTACAGCTGGAAGGTGGCCAAAGGCGGGATGGCCTGCTAACGACAATGGGAATCAAGGAGGATCGGAGGTCAGAGGGCGCGAAGGTGCAAGCTCAGAGCTTAGCCAGCGGGCAGTCAGCGGCAGCAGCAGCAGCAGCAGCGGCAAAAACGGAAGCGGAAACGGAAACGCAGCGCAGGACGAGATGGAGTCATGAGCATTATTTGTGCAAAATTACCTTTAACGAGGTGACTAGAGATGGCTGGCGGTGGTCCTGTTGCATTACCATTACCGCAATAAACTGTTGCCCACGACTTCCACTTCCACTTCCAGCAACGCGGTCGGAGGATGGGCGTTGGAAAGAGCGCCAAGTTGCCGGCAAAATTGCACTTGACTCGAATGCCAATTACGCGGAGCTGCAGATGTCAGCGACAGGCAGGCAGGCAGGCAGGCGGGCAAACTGGCGAGCCGGGATGGCAGGATGGCAGGATGTCTTGAATGACTCGGCTCCTTGGGAACCCTGCTAGCAGGTGGCGAGAACGATAAGGACATCGGGCGGCTGAGTGACACAGCAGATGGTTGGGTCGGTCCCCGGGCCCGAATGGCATTGCCACAAAGTGGATTAAATATGAATAAAAGATATTTGAGTAAATTGCATTACCCCGGGGCACTCGGGGAGGTTAGGCTGTATTAACTCACTGCATTAGCCCAACGAGCAGACGATGGAATTGTGTTGACATTTTTGATTTCTGCACCGACAAGCTGTGGCAAAGCTGCAGCTTAATGCCAGATATCTCGCTCGCTCTTATTATGGCAAAAAGTTAATATTTAATCTGTTCACATTCAGCGGCAAAAAGTGACAAAAGTTTTAATTAAGAGAGCTTTTTGTATCAGCGCGCTAGCTGGAAATATAAAATTTCGTTTCATTTTCGTTTTCCCATTTAATTAAATTCTTTGTTTAACTAAAATGAACCAAAAACGAGTGCGAAAAAAGCGCCTGGTATACTGAGGAATATCCCATTTGGTCCAAAGCGTAACCGCAAACCCGCACATAAAAGGCTAAGTGCGATTGCACATACACATGTACATATGGGGGGTGAGTGTGGAGTGTGTGTGCGGCAGCGGGAGTGGCTTGTAATTAAATTCCCAGCCGCGATATTTGTTTCTGCAGAGCTCACTGTACTGGCCACGGCAAACACCGAATGTCCGGGCTGCCAGCGACTTCCTTCTGCAGTGGCCACTGTGCAACAGGATACGCCAGGATAATTCGATTACGCTGCGGACGACCCAGACGCATATCCGTACAAGTGTGTTTTTGTAAGCGTTAGAATTTTATTAAAGCGTTTAGAGCTGCATAAAAAATGTAATTATTTAATTCATTAAAACAATGTTTCACTGGCCACACATTCGCAATGGAAAACCCATACTTCAACCTAAAAAATACAAATCATAATTACTTAATGTTCAAATAAACTTCGACTTGGCTGATTAAATCCACGAAAACAAGTAATTAATCACTGCGGTTAACATTGAGCTTAATCAGCTGTCCTAATGCATTTTCAATGTTTGGCTGGGTTCAATCAAATGGAACTTGTCAATATTAATCAGCCAGAATCGTCTTTTGTCGCCGACTTTGGACAAACGTCGCCTTTAATTAGCAAGAAAAGTTGGGTTTGAAGGAGCGAAATGATTGATTCAAAGGCGCATTCGAGCTATTCAATGCATTGAATGAAACTCGGTTTATGCTTTCTCCCCTCGCAGCTTAAATGCACTTGCACAAATAAACGGCTAAACCTTTCATTACCAACTTCCGCAGCAACTCGGCAGCAATCACAGTTTCATCAAACCTACTCGTCAAAAAGAAGAAAATATAAGAATACAAAAAATGTGGAAAATGGGGAAAATGGAAAGATGAGAGGCGGCAACATAAACTTTGGCAGCGGCAGCAAACTCTAAATAAGTTGGCAACAGTTAAAGCACGATCCAGACATAGCACTTGCCATGGCTATATATTTCTGTGGCCACTATCGAGTGCCGCAGACATGAAATTTTCACAAAGTAGCAAACTTTATGCCGCCGCCGCCGCACATTTTTGCCAGTCGCACACCCCTCACTGGCTCACACACACACACACAGGCCCACAATTGAGTTTAAGCCTGCTCGCCAAAAAAAATGAAATGGGAAAAAAGACAGCAACGAACTGGAACTTTTTTACCCGCTTCTCTCGCCTCCATTTTTTTTTTCTTTTGCAGCTCTGTATGTGTATTTCTATATTTATGGAACTTTTTCAATTTGGAACTAAAGTTTGCTTTTTTCGGGTAAATTTTTATTCATAACAAAGCAAAGCGTGACCGTGGGAAAGAACCAACAAATTTAATGGCAAGGCAAACGCGTTGCAGCAATGGCTGCCGTGCGCTCGCCCGCAATAAATTTGAGCCGTGATATATTTTTGTTATTAAAAACTAATTTACATCGTGTAAACGGTCGGAAATTTCAGATTTATGTCCGCTCATAAAAACCTAAATGCGCCAAAAATTTGATGCATTTCCCCGCAGACAAAAACAGAACAATGACCGCAGGGGAAAACTTCCGTTCTACCAACACACAGACAAATTGATTTTGCGGCCTACACTGCGTATACTTCATTTATGAATTGTTAACTGGGAGTTAGGCAGAGATGGGATACATTATCGAAGGCCTTATAATTACTTTGATATTAAAAGAATAAAACCGATCAATTCTAATAAGTTTTTGCTTACTTAGATAACGTAACGTATTAACATCGTTCTACGAAAATATAAAGCAAATAAATCTTAGTTCTAGACTTATAAAGACCGATAGCTTTTTAAGCATACATGAACAATTCATTTATAGATAATTTCTTGAATATTGGATTACAATTTAGATCAAATCCCCAAATTTTATTCTTAATACTAACTAGATTTATTTCACAGTACCTGGGGATTAACTCGGATGCCCAGTAATTCGATTTAATTAAAGATTATCATTATTACCCACGCCTTAATTCTTTAATTCAAGTACCATATGGCGCCGAGAGAGCAAATTGAAATGCAACTTTTAATGAAAACATTCCCACCCGACGGGACGGACACGAAAGAAATAGTTCGTGTGGGAAAGATGCTCCACGGAGGCCGTAAATTAAAATTTATAGGTTAACTCATTAAGCAGCCATCACATCACATTGTCCCGTGAATGGCGACATTAATCCTTTGTCCAGCCAAAGGACCTCATAATAGGCGCGACGGCATTTTTAACCAGCCACTTTATATAATGCGCCGTGCATTTAAATGCTCTTAAAAACAGATCGTGTACCGGGCTTAATGCAATGGAAACAAGCCGTTTAATTGATGGAAAATTTAAACGAATTTCGGTGCAATTTCGAGAGCTTTTGTTCTCAAATCCATAAAGCTGGATAAATAACAATAAAGGCCCGCCGGGGTATGTATAATGCTTAATTCATGGTCTTCGACTCCCAGGGTGGGTAAGTTTCGTAATCGGTTCTATAATTTTCATTAGCAACAATCCGAACACATTTATTAAGTCCGAAAACACTTGTCGCAGTTTAGCTTGGGTGTGCGAGTGAGTGTGTTTTGTCCTGTGCCTGTCAGCTGCCAGGACAACGGAACGCATCGAGGCGGCCCCGGGAAGGGGGGCCCTAATTAGGAGTGCTTGTGTGCGTTGAGCGCGCTCGTCAAGTGCTTATCGATTGTCCAACTCCCATAAACACACACAAGAATGATCGCCATCAATGGGCGGGTGTGTGATTGAGTGTTCGAGTGTAGTGGGGCTGTGTGTGGACTTTGTGGCAATTACCGCACCATTTAAGCCACTGTTATTGTCACTCCAGCTTTCCATAATGCCTGAGAAATGTCTGAGGGGGCAGGTCCGCTTCAATTAAGTAGATTTGCAGCTTGATTTTAAACGAAATTCGTATCGTGTTGCTGCCCCCAAATCCTATTAAAAGCAAACCAAGTCTTACTTATTCCAAAGGACCTATTGAAGGAGAGGCGTCTGTATATGAATCTGAGTCCCTCACATCCTGTTGCCAGCCTAAGAAGACAGGCCCGGCGAGGCGAAAAGCGTAACATTAAAAGCAATTTTCCATTGTGCAAATCCTTGTTTAAATGCCAAATACACTGGTGTGAGTCCTTGCCACTGAGCCTGTGCGACTGAGTGTGAGTGTGTGAAGATGAAAGAGGATACGGCTGCTTCTCATTTGTATGTTAATGTTAATGGGCATACGAATTTGAATGCGAATGCGTTAGCTGTAACAAAATCTCATCCTTTTTCTTTTCTCTCAAGTATTAAAATTACAGATTTGAACCTTTTTGTGCCATTGTTTGGAGCTCGCTCCCGGGGTCTCGTTACGCCTGGTTAGGTCCTTAATTTGATGCTCGGCTCCTTTGAGGAAAAGCGGCGCCCGAACGTGTGCTTCATTAGACAACTAAGCAACTAAGCATATGCAAAATGCCAGCTTAGCTTCGCCGCCGCTGCTGCCGCTGCCCCGATTTTACATTATTTATTTTCAATTTCACCAGAGACATCCAGGCAAACATGGCTGGATGACTGGATGACTGGAGGCCAAAAACAACGCGCGTCGACCTCAGAGCCCCCCGACCAGCCAGCCACGCCGACTACGTACCCATTCCGCGGCCCACGTTGCGTATGCGCGATGGCTGGAGCTGCGTGCATTTGAAATGCAAAATAGTTTTGTATGCCGCAAAAATGGCTGCCAGTCGGTGGCTCATTTGCATGCATGATGTTCGCGCCTTGATGAGGCCTTCAGGCCAAATACGTGGGGGGGAGTCGGGGTGTTGGCCGAAACCATCTGCCGCCTGTCATCCCAAAACGGGCACCGATGATAAAAGCATTTTCGGGCGAATTTAAATAATTAATAGCCAGGTGAAATTCTGCGTTCAAAACGGGCATTAAAATTTAAAGGCAATGTGAAGGCCACTTCGAGGCAGGAAGCGGAAACTTCAAGCACTGCGGTTAATTTGGACGGACAAGAGACGCTCAAAAGATTTGCGTTTCTCCTCATTCCACCCAGGGACTGTTTGCTATGTAGCTCGTAACGTTTTTACAAATGTTTTAATAATTACCGCACTTAAATTTAAACACTTCTGCCACCCCAAGTTGCCGGCACTTCCAGCTGCTTTGCTTACGCCAGGAGCCGGGAGCCGTTCGGAGCCCAGGAGCAAATTGTACAAAGTAGCATTTTGGGGTTAACTTCAAGTTAACAGCATTAACAACAACAATGGCCGGGAAAGGCAAATACAACAAGTAGCAAACAAGCGAAAGCAGCAAGGCAAAAGGGCTTTAAAAGTTTCTTAATGTGCAAAACTTTGTTGGGCTTTGCACTAAAAGGAGGAAGGAGAATAAAACAAAAGCAAACGAAAACGAGGAGCAAAACAAAAACGCCAGCAAGGCGTTAGCAATAATTGCAATTTTATTTTATTTTCTTTTCAAAATGGGTGCCCAACTTTAAGAAAGCATTACCCCGTTTTTCCAAGGCCCAAGATTTCCCAGAAAGAAAATCCATATCCATTCGGGCGGCCTGACAAACAGCTGCGTTTGTCATCCGTTAGCCTGTGAGCCATATTTTCTGCCAGACGCCAAATAAGAATCCCGAAACTTATGTTGCCAACCGGCAGACGATGACATCGCCTGATCCCGGTCCAGACTGCTCTCCAGTATCCCGTGCATATGTGTAGTCCTGGGAATTAACCGCTCCTTGGCCCTCCTTTTGGCCTTTTGAGTTGTGTGTGTGCAGCTTGTACTATATGCTATATGCATGCAAACGATGCTTTGGAGACTCGGCGAGAGCGACAGCGACAGCGACACCGACGTTGATAAGTTTGCATATAAATTGTGACACATGCTCCTCGGGCATCCTCCCGAACGTCGGGTTATATATTTTCAAACCGACGGCTTGGCAGCGCGACAGTATTATTTATGTCCGGGCCAAAACTATTAGCCGAGATTTTGATTAAATTTCTAAATACTATGCCCGGGCTTGGGGATAAGAAAACTTGGCTGCTGCTGCTGCTGGGGGAGTTGAGTTCATATTGGACCCGGACTACGTTGCGTATGAGTAATGCATGCCGAAACAAAAATGTCAAAGGTCTGAACTTTGCCACACATTCAGAGAGAGCCCGAGCCGCAACACACCGACCGACCCAACGACATCCGACAGAGACAAACAGCCCCAGATTCCCGCCCCTTGCCAGTCTGGCTGCTGGTCCTGCCTCTGCCCCAACTTCCTGCCCCTGCTCCTGCCACTGCTCCAGCTCCTTGTGCTCCTTCTACTGCTGTGACATGCCCTAAAGTCCTCCCAAGTGTCTGCTGTGTCGCATTGAATTTATTGGAATTTTCCTTTTGCTTTGCGCCACAGTCTAGGAGTTCGTCGTCGTCGTCGTCGTCGTCCTCGTCGCTGGCCCTCATCCGTGTGGATGAGACTGCAAAATATTTCCGTTGTTTTTTCCCATTCCACCTCTGAACAATTCCGTTAATGTTTCGCTGGCTTGTGGCTGACAGCGGTCAGCGGTCCGGCGCAAGCGGCCTGCTCCGGCGAGTTCAGCCAACCTAAATATTAGATGAGCTTCAATTTTCTATTACGTTCGGCGGCGCTTTTGGGTAATTTTCAGGCCATAAGCCTCATGTTTTATTTATACTCGGATTGTGTGCAGCTCAATCGGTTGATTGGCAACGACAGAATGTCGAAGAAGAATCGAATAGGCATTGAGTATAAAATCCTGTCTGATCTCGAGTGCAGCCAACACAACGATTTAAATGCTGTGGCCTTTGAACACTTGCTAGACTGTAATCAAAAGTACTGACTTTTCACGGGATTACTGAGTGGGTGAATTTTTTAAGCCCTAAGTAAGGGGATGTACGGACTAAGCCCTTTGAATGACAGGAGAAATCAAAGTTTAAATATTTCTAGAAAATAAAGGAAGTTCATATATATCGTGTTTAAGATTTCTAAGTATTTCCATTTCTTTACAATTTGTTTCCATGCTAGAACTTAATTAATTCAATTCGATTTAAACTAAATTAAAGCTCAAGCAAACTCCCTTGCCTTTACATTAACAAATTGTGCTTAAATAGCTTAAGCGTCCTTAATGATTCCTATTAGCAAAGGCAAAAACTCAAAAATCAACACATTTTCCGACACCTGTTTTTAATAAACATAATGATATTTATGAATAACAAACAGCCTCTGGCCAGCCGGCCCTTCCAGCTACCAACTCCGCCGGGCCGTGAAAACTTTTGTTTGCGTTATTGTTTTAATAGCCAAATAAATAAATATCGATTATGGCCGGGCAGGTAAGCAGCAGCAAGTGTAAGCAACATTTTGGCCGCTTTCAACGGCAAATGGCCCCCGTGGCGCTGAGCTGTCAGCTGGCGTGTTTAAAAAGTTTGCCCGTACCGGACTACCGCTCTGCCGGCTCTGCGGACAGGGCCAACTCCCCGGGCAATCGTGGGTCCTGCGCCAAGCTGATCTGGAGCTGAACCCAGGCAGGAGCAGGAGCATTGGGGGATTGGGCTATGATAAGACTAATGCTGTCCGCTTGGCTAATTGAAAAAGTTGCATTCCTGTTGTTGTGCCGGTGCGCAGCCAGTGGAAAACGAGGAAATGGTTGCTGCCACAACAAAAACGGAACAAAAAATGTTGAAGAAAAGGAGAAATTGTTATTGCTACGGCCCTGGAACGAGAACGCAATTGTGGTCAAGTTTTGTAAGGCATTTGCTTAATAAGCCCTGTGTATGGAACTGTGACTGTGACTTTGACTGCTCCTGTTACGGTTATTATTACAGCTCCTTCCTCCAGCAACCGGAGGAGTCACTCTCCAGCGGCGCATGAAATTGTTGTCTGCCTCAGGTTGGGCTTACAAAAATTAGGAGCAGGCCGAGAGGGTGGCTAGGAGCCAGTGGGCATATTGACCCAAAAGCCTTGGCCGAAAGCGGAAAGCATAAATTCTGGTACGATATGAGAACAGCCAGCAAGCATCCGCACATAAATAAATCATAAATATTAAATGAAAATGAAAAATGTGCAGCATGAAGGATGGAGCAGGGGCGAGGGGTAGTCCTGGGGCAAGGAAGCGCACAGAACCTGTCAGCAAGTGCCCGGCGAGGGAATAATGCAGGAGCCAACAATGCACCGACGATCGCATGATTAGCGGCCAGTACTGCAAGTACACGGAGGAAAAATAAACTAGACTTTATGTATGCAGAAGCTAACTTATGGGATTTTAAAGAAATTAAAAGAAGAATTTGGGAACTTCTTTGAGAAGTTAAAAGCTCTTGTTCACAGCAGCTCAAAGGATAGGAATCTCTCTAAATATTATTGAAAGCCTCATTGCTCAATGGTAAACATAAAGACATCAGGAAGTTATCTTACATACATTTTTTTTCCAGTGATACCAACAAGCCATGACTCACCAGAAGCAACTCCGACTGCAGACCAGCGCCAGGCTAAAGCATGTGCTGTGGCCTCCGGCAACGCACGATATTCTCACAATGCAGAAAATTACTAAATTCGATATGCAATTTATAAACTCGGAGCTCTTCCCCTCACACACCGGGCGCCTGTATGCCGCTCCTCTGGCCCTCGCTCTCCGGTCTCTGGTCTCTGGTCTCCGACTGTGTCTGGCTTTTTTGGCAACGCTGCTGAAAACGATTTGGTAAGTACTGTTTGTTGATACCCAGCCAAGGCTTAAGTGTACCCAGAAGCAAGAGCTACAAAATCCTGGCAAAAATACTTTGCTTTAATGCGCTTTGCCCGGGCTGAGGGGGGATTGGGCTTGGGCTTGGGCTTGGGATTGGTAGCTGGCGCTGGGAATCATGGGGCGGGCATTGCCTTGTTATTCGAAGACGTTTAAGCTGCAACTGAGGCAAAGAACCGAAAACTATATTCATTTTCAATTTCGCTTGGGGTATTTGTTGTTGGTGGAACTTATAAACTGGTATCCAGCCCGAAAAGATATCCCTTTTCATCTGCATCTTCATCTCCCGCTCCCATCCTCGGATGTAGCTTGTTTCCTGATTGCGTCTAATGCAGTCCCTGGCCACCCCTGTCTGTGACCTCCAGTAAAGGTGGATTTGTACAGATGTTGGGTAGCAGTCAGTCAGTTAAGAGACTAGGAAAAAAGTTCTCTGAGACTTAATAAAAGCTTTAAAAAAAGTTTACAAAAAGAATTTGATAAACTTTGTTCTTTCTATAATAATTACTCTTTAAAAATCATTTTGGCAACAGTTAAAAATTCTATCAAGCCGAGCAGCTGTCACAAATTTAGTTTATAAATGTTTTTTTGGTGGTTTCCTTATTTTAAGGTGACCATAAAAAAGTGTTTTATTATTATGACAATCTCAACTGGCTGTGGCCCCATAAATTGCTCGCCCAAAAATCTCCTCTAAATTCCAGCGACTACTCCAAAGCCATTAAGGTTTTAAAACAACTGAAACACACACTCAAACTCGGGCAGCCACGGGACAAGATGATTTAAAAAGCGTTAACATATTTCCAGGCAGAGAATGGAGTACGGAGTACGGCGGACGCACGCAGTTGGTCGGAATAATCATTAATCATTTCTTAACGTGGCCAGAGAGCTGCCACCTTCGCGGCAGGTCGGGTCATGGTAGACGCAGGCTTGGTCATAAGGCATTAACTTGGGGAGAAGGAGCCTTTGCTCCGGGGACGGCGGGTGGGTGATATTATCAAGTTGATTCCTCTGCTGGGGCAACCGCGACAAATTTGAAAAATGGCGCAAAGTTTTAATGCCACGCCCCCGCGCATGACATACGAGCTGAAATAAATATTTTTTCTCTGGCATGTTACAAATGTTTTGAGTCAGATGAAAAGTTCGCTTCATTGTGGGCAAATTTAAGAGCCCTTCGTGCTCCGGCCTCTGCTCTGGGCTCCTTGGTCCCTGCCGCTCGACTCCTCGGTCCCTGGCCGGGGAACTTTCCCTCGAAATTGTTATTTCAAATTTAAATAGCCCGGCCCAGGCTGTGCCATGCCTGCTGCTGAATTACTCGACAATTTTATGACTCCATGCATAAAATCCGTATAACGCTGCAAGTATATCCCCTACATCCTGCCTCTCCGCCAGACTTCATCAGCTGGCTGTCGTCTCTCGGGGGGGCAGCAGGACCAGGATCCCGACGACGAGGAGGAGCTGGAGCAGCAGGCGCCGGAGGAGCATGCGGAAGAGAGCCGAGTGCCAAGTGTCTGGTAAGTGTAAATCGGCTTTGTCGTCGCTTGTTGTGTGTACAATGTAAACACAAACTAAATAATACTCGCAAGTGAGAAAATCTGTCGTTCTCTCGTTTTCCATTTTCTCGCTGGGAAACTCTCAGCATCTCCGCCTCTCTGCTGGTATAAGAGAAGGCGACGCCTGCGCAAACGAAAGAGAGTCCTTCGGAGCGAAGGCTTTGATTATTGTAAGAGAATTATTGTAAAATCAGCCTGTGGTGTGCTCAGCTTTCATGAAGCATTTATTATTTTCAGCCAATTATGGATTAAATTACGAGCCAATAATTTGAGATAACGCATAGGAGTGAGGGTATAAATTTGAATAGTTATGGAAAGGCAAAAAGTATTCCATGTTTGTGCAGTAATTATATTTTTAAATAACAGTTTCTGATCAGGGAATTAAATAACTGACGCATGAAATAATTCTATCAGTTGTTTTAACCTTCATATAAATAGGTAAACTAATATTTAATTAATACTCCTGGACAAGTATACATATTTACATTAAATAGGGCTCTAACTTTAATACATATTTTCTCTTTTAATATACCAAATATGATTTAACATACATTTTCCTCCAATTTAAGCCATTCTCCCTTTGAGTTAACTAAAAGCTATACAAGTATCTTAATGCTTTCCCCCTTTCGTTTCCTAATGAGGCATCTCAAGTAATTTTCAAAACATTTTCCAAGGACAATCTGCTGCAATTTTCAAGATCTAAATTTCACTCGCCCCCGCTAAGATGAAACAAAAACTCGGGGGAGACGAAACTTTTTGGCCAAACATCAAATTCACGCCGATTTTTGTCATTAGAGCAACAGAAACTTTTGAGAGCTTGGCTCTCGAGGCCACCGTTTTTTCCCTGGCTCCCTGGCCCCTACTCCTGTTCCGGTTCCACCAAAGTTCCCCATTCCTTTGAGCCAACGGCAGACCAACTGTCACTTGGGCAAGGGGCCGCGTTTTTAATGGTCAAAAGTTTTATGTTTATTGTTTATGCGTTGAAGCAAAAATTTTCATGAACTTTTCATTGTTCCGGTTTGCTGGCAGAAAACTTTTAGCATACAATGCACTTTAATTTGGCCATCCCCTCCAGCCTCACCCAATAGATCCTGGCAGGCAACCGCCGCGGTGGAAACAATGGGAAGGCAAATGTTGCAGCAAAAGTTTATGCGCCAAGAACTTGGCCAAATGACAGTGACGGTGGCCTGAATGGGGGCCAAATGGCGCGGGAGACAACCTTCAATGCCATTGACTGCCCGGGCGTTTCATTTGCGCGTAATATGAACAGGCCAACTTTGCCTTATTGATGGCACAGAAAGAAATATAATATATATCTGTTTATTGGTTGTAAGACTATTTGAAACAGGAACTTTTAGCGGAAAGGTCTGGGTGCTTTTCATATCGTTTTTTGCTCCTCGAAAGACCATAACTTAAAGGCTTTCTTAAACTCCTGGAACTACAAAAATATGCAAATTCTTATCAAACTTAATTTCTTTCGGTGTGGCAAATGCAAATGTATACTGGAAATTTAGTTTTTTTGGCCTCTCCACTCCACTCCAGTTCGTGTTCAGTTAATTTTTCCCTTTCAAGGAAAAAACAAAGAGCCATTCGCAGATGCAGGCCCCCTTTTTTGCTCCTCATCGTCATCTTGTTAACATTTATTCTCGCCTCTGCCTGTGGCTCTCCCGGGGCACCTGCCTTACGGACTTACAATGTAAAAGTTACTTCAACTTGTGTTCTCCGCTCGGCATTTTTTAGCCGGCAAAAGTTTGGCCACTTAAAGCAGTTTGTCAGTCCTTGCATTCGGGATGCACAGTTTACTTTCAAATTTTTCAATCATCGCATTATGCAATGTGGTCCCGGTTCCCACAAAGTTTTCAAAGACTCTGGAAAGGACATTTCCAGCATGTTGCTTGCAAATCGGAAGAATTGCTGGCGCAGCTGAAATCCGACTCGGAGACTTATGGCTTCCTAAGCGTATTTGGCAGGAGCATATAGTATGATACTTGATGACATAATAAATTGCCCTGGCTCTACTGTGTGTGTTGTTGGGCTACGAATGAGGGCCTTCGCTTCGGAAATGGTTTATTTGTTGGGAAAGTGAAATATTTTTTACTGCCCGGCGAGAGTGAAGTGTAAATATGCCCCAAAGAGCTGCCATCGCTTTCCTCCGAACGGTTTGGGTTTTGTTTTTCGTTTCTTTGCCGGTGTCAGTCGCAGTTGGTGCAAAATGCCGCCCGCCGGCCGATCGGCAAGAGTGTGCAAACAATAAAGAAAGTATTTCCAAATAAAGTAAATATGTCTCCAAAATGGTTGAGCTGCAACTGAGACTCAAAACAAATCGAAATTCCTGGCTGTGACACTGGGAAAAATAACGATTTCGGAGACTTTCTTTCAAGTAGTTCTTAATTTATTTAAATTGCAAATTCTCTTAACTCCTAAGAAGTTTTTATTTGATTTTCTGGACAACTCCAGTCGCAGGCTAACCTAGATCTTGATTTAAATATTTTTTTGAGTGCTACTTTGGAAGCTCTTCAGGCACACTGAAGCTGAGAAAAAAGTGGCCACATTCTAGTCGAAAAATTGTGGACACATGGGACCTACCGACTGGAGGAGCAGGACGAGGTCGAAATTGTGACACAAAGTTATGACAATGATGAAATGGGAATGACGTCGACGTTGCCACCATCGCAGCCGGAGCACCGACCGTTGATGATGATGAGCCACAGCGGCAAGCGAAGCAGAAGGAGCAACGTCCCCGAGTCCGGAGTCCGGGAGTCCGCCATGGACACGGATGCCAGCTGCCGCCACCGGTGGGAGAGTAAGACATTTTGCGAACCCACTTTTCCGCTGGAATACAATTTCATTTGATGTGCCTGTGTGTGTGATGAAATTTTCGCACATTTACATAAAGGAGATGTTGAGTATGTGGCCAGGAGGCGAGAAGGACGAGAATGCTGTCAAATTACGGGCTCGTATGACTGAGGTAAATGCCCTTACCTGGCAGGACTCTAATGAGAGCCGCAGAAGAGAGAGAAGAAGCAGAGAGGCCACACAGAGAGTCTCAAATGAGGTTACTTTTTTTCGGAGAAATCGTGTTAAGTTCATCAGAAGTCAGATTACTAGGACAGTTCCAGATTTTCAGGACTCAAATTCGTCGTTGACATTTTCCGACTTTCACTAACTTGACTCGCAGTCAACTTGGAATTTGCATGCCAAATGCCCAAGAACGATGCCAAGTCGTTCAGTCACATGTGACATTGCATGCCACATTCCGCAAGAAGTAAAAAAAGAAAGCCATAAGAAGGCAATGCAAAGGCAACAAAACTTTACGAGTAGCGAATACACTTAAAAAGTAATAAAATATTTTATTACGACACACAAAACTACGGCAGCACACATGGCAACCCAAAGAATTGCCCCGGAAATATGCAAACACTCGACTCTGGGAACCTAAAAAACTCCTAGGATGTGAGAGCCTTCGCCTCGTTTAAATAATCCCGAGCTGAGCGAGAAATTAAATATTCATTAGCCGTTCAGCACGCCTTCTCCCCAATCGATGTCACGGATTTTGATTAAGCATCTAATGCCGCATCTATAATGCCCATCGGGACACGAGCCACTAATCAATAATGCGCTCCTCCTTGCGCCACGAAGCTAATCCTGCCAGACGGCTCTGCCAGTTAACCGCAGTGCCAATGGCAGTCCCAGTCTCAATCCCTTTGCTCTGCTCCGCTCTGTCTCTGTTTGCTCGGTGCGTGTCATCCGGAGTGGCAATCGAGGCAAGGACCTGCAGGATCCCCACTCGTCGCGCTGTCGCTGACGCAGTTCATCAATCAAATCACTGGCTGTTAGTCAAGCAGTCATGTGATTTGATTGATTCGCGCTAAAAATCTCTAGTCAAACAAACGCCAGTCCCACACTTGCTGGCTGGCATTAATAATGCGGCTCGAAATGAGGAGCATCAGACGGCGGCAACGAGCGAAGAGGGAGTCCTGGGAAAGGGGTAGCGATGGCAGTTGATGCTGGCAGCGATGTTGCAACCACAGCAGCTGCCACTCGCCTTGATTTCGCAATGCACATTGCCTTCCAGCAGCCGTAGTGTAATATTCCTGCACTGGCAAAAAATACTTCAAATAAATAGGTATATATAAATAGGTAAAAGAATATTATGGAACAGAATTTTGTATTATTTTTATTTATTGTTTATAAAGCTAGAACTTAACCTATCGTTGGTACGCCGCAGTTTGTATACCTCTGGAGTTTGCAATCAGATCATTAAAATTAAAAATCAAAATTTGGAAATAATAAAAATTGGCCACTCAAAAAGACTGCTTTGGCTAGATCGACTCGGCTGTTGATGCTGATTAAGAATATATATTATGTATAAAGTCGGAAATGTCTCCTTTAGACTTCTGACTAAAATTATAATACCCTGCTGGGTATACATCTTAGTTTTCTTCACTTCGTCTTAAGCTACTAACAAGCTCCACTCCCTTTTTTCCTTTACTCCAGCCACACCGGAAACGGAAGCAGGACCAGAAATCGATAAGCCCGGTGACAGTTGCTTAAGCGGTGGAAAGCGACTCGGGACAAGGCATTCATTTGTCACTTGCCCGGGGTATAAATAATTTACACAAGACAACAAACGATTGCCCCCGGACATCTTGGCCAATTTTAGCAACTGCTCCCCGGCCGCCTGTTTAGGCATAAAAAATTGTTACGTCAATGAAATTGCCCAATTTTATGTTCAATCAATAAATGGAGCCGGAGAAGGAACCGATCCGAGCCCCTGCCGGCGTACGTGTTGGCTGCCTCAATTTATTTGGTATTCATGCAACATTAACATGGATTTTTATTAGTATCATGTTTTTGAAAAGGGTTGCGACCTGGCCAACTAATAAAACTCCTGGCGAAATGTATATGGACCTGGAGGAGCCGGCAACCCTTTGGATAAGCCTCCTGGAGCCAGAGGGCTTAGCGCTGGCCGTGGAAAATTGTGTTATGCCTACGGTTTTGGTATCGAATGGGATCGCAGCCAGCCAGACAGGTGATGGAAAATGGCTCCGGTTGCCCTTTGGCAGTCGGAGAGTACGTGACTCCTGCCGGCTGGCATTTGCCTTTTCGCTTCAAGTGGTGTCCTTTCCTTCCCAGCCCTGAGACATTTTGGGGCAAATGAGAATCAATACCTGCTTTGATTGACACTTTGAATTTAAAGCATTGAATTAGCCCGGTTAGCTCAGCCAGCCAGCAGCGTTTTTCGATGGGAGCAGCAGCAGGTGTGGGGGCCTCAGCTAGGTGGGGCTTCTTCTTAAGCGGATTCCTTTCGTTTGACTGGAGTCAGAGCAGCTTCTGTTTCCGTCTTACATTAATTCATTAAGCAAGCTCCGCAGCTGGGGGATGAAAGGTGAGGCAGGTACAGTAAACAAAAATATACGAAGATGTATTTTTTATCAAATGCTTAAAGCGTAGATTGTATCCTACAATTTCACTGTTATATTAAGCTGCGCACGTGAAAAGTGCTTAGAACAAACCAAAATGTCCTTATAGTCAATATTTACTGCGTCCTTTAGCCACTTCTGTGTGTAGGCAACACGTTAAGAGCTACGAGCTGCCGCAGCAACCAACAAGTGTCTGAAGTTTCCCTCGCAGCCTTCACTTCCCCAGTGCCACACGGCCAGAGCCAGTTTGACTGCCATTAGCCTGGCAATGCCGACGACCCTTGCCCAGCGCAGAATGTCTCACGTTTCAGCCACTTTTCGACCATAATTACAGCCAAGAGCAATTTGAAAAACACTTGATGCTGGCAATTAAAAAGTTGAACAACATTTTTCTCCAGCAAACGGGTCCACCTCACTTAGCTGCTGCCCGGGGCTGAAAGTGTAATTAATTAGTTTTCAATTTCACTCTGCTAAATATGCATAATTTATGGCCCGGTGAAAGGATGGGGCGGGCAGCACTCGAAGGAGGCAGCGTCAGCGGCTGCGTCATGGTCATAATAAAATCTACTGGCCATTACTTGTGCTTTCCTTTCGAGTGGCAATTCTCCGGTTCGTCCTGGCGTTTTTTTTTTTTTGCTGCCATCTTCATCTTCCTTTCACTCCTTTTGGCGGGGCAATTTGTGTGCACCAATTACTTTGTTTGTTTGCCCGTTCGCCGTGCGACTATTGCAAAGGACAACTGCGACTGCAGCGCACTTCACTCCGCTGCGTTTCCTCTATTTCCGTTGCAAACATTTCCGTTTCGCATTGCTGCAAATTTATTGTTTCCTTGCGGGTTTGCGGGCTGCGTGTGTGTGTGTGCGGCCGTGTGTCTCGTTGTCCTTTTGCGCGTCTCCTTTTTGCGAGAAGGACCCTTTCGGTGTGCTGCTTGAGCCCTGCTGCTTGGGCCTGGCACCTTCTAGTTGGAGACGACACGGGCTCGATCAAACAGCAAAATGGCGGCAAGGCGGAAGTGCCGTCCCTACCACCCACCTTCCCCGCCACGCACAAACGTTGTTGTGCGTTTCCGGCCGGAAATACGCATTTAGTTGCATGTGAAATTGTTACATTTTTGTCAACAGGCAAATTTATATTTATTTCTACGCGTTTCTTATTCCATTCTTGGCTATGAAAAATTGAAATGTCGTTTCTAATAAATCATTTTGCCCCAACCGAGAGGAGAGCGACTTGTTTGTTTCGCCTGCCGTCGCCGTCGCCAACTGTTTGTGCTTATTTCCGTTTCCGCTGGCCCAACGACCCTGGCCCGGCTCCATTTTTATTCGCCGCTCCTGGGCCCAAACCGGAGGGGGGGTGTGGCGTCCGGGTCAGGCCTTACCTGGCCGGATATTTTCAGCGCCGTCATTGCAGCTGACATAATTAATTACCTGCTCGCGAGAGCTTTTCCCAGCGGCTGCGTGTGCCTCACCTGAGGCGAAGGCGGTGGCGTTGGAGGCATTGAGAACCAGGAAGCGGCCTGTCCTCGTCCCCAGATTTGCTGACAGGTGGCGGCAAAGGAAGCAGCCAAGGAGACTGGAAGCAACAGCTCGGCCGCCGCCAGGACCTGCAACAATTATAATTGGTTCGCTTTAATTATGTGAATTAATGCGGGGCCAGTCA
The DNA here is from genome assembly GCA_008042635.1 of Drosophila nikananu. NCBI lineage: Eukaryota > Metazoa > Arthropoda > Insecta > Diptera > Drosophilidae > Drosophila > Drosophila nikananu. Next base: position 22,144 of record VNJV01007055.1, read on the forward strand.
GTTATTGTGGCGGCAGTGTTTGCCTTTGGGTAATCCACAGGGAAACCGGACAGAGCCCGCATCCAAATTGGGCCCAGAGATTTTAATTTTCCCTTGTCCCGGGCTCCCGTGTAGCCAGAAACTTCAAAAGAATGACAGTTGTACGAAAATAAATTAAAGTGAGAACAGCTGAGAATTTCTTAAATAAACTTTTTTCCTGCTTTTTATAATTATTAATCTTTATTTTGTTGGGCGGGTAATTTTTTAATTCAGCAACTTGTGCTCATTTTCAAAAGAAATAATATTAATATTTTGTATCCTTTGTAAATATTTAAACTATTAAAAGTTATCTAAAAAAGAAACCTTAATGCCTGGACAAAATTCTAAATGAAAAGCTGCCCTCTCACATAAAACCCAAACAGTTTAAATGAAAGCAAAGAAAGTCTCCTTGTTGGCTTTTGTATCAAATTAGCATGCATGAATAATGACGCACAAAACTTTCGTTTTATATGCATGCCCAAGTGACCCCAAATAGAATATTAAATGAATTCATTTTGCCAGATGACAGATGACAGGCTGTCGAGTTAATAATCCTCCACCTGAAACCCGGACTCAGTTCAGCAGACGTTTATCCCTCGTTGAGCTTAAATCTCAATCGACTGGGAAGACAGATGGCACTTTTATCGTAAATGCAGGTGAGGAGGTCTTTTCAATTAGGAGGCACCACCACGAAGGTGCCACCAAGGCTGAATCGCCTATTATGGCAGTGCAATTCAATTAGAAGCCCCCGACAGGAAGTAAGCCCACAGCCCACAGCCGAAGGGGGTGAATACCTCCCCTATACGATAGGGTTCTGCAGCGGATCACGGCCAGGCAGCGCACATTTGACAGCATGAAATTGAGTGAGCTGCAGGTTGTCCTAGACACACAATGTCTCCCTATCATCTCCATCCCAATACCCGCACCCAGCCTCATTTTGGGCCTTCCAATCGGACCGAGGATGAACTATCTAGAGCACCACGATACCTCGAGCACCTTGCACTCGCATGAGTTATCATTTCGGGCACATTGATTTATGCAGTCGGGAAAGCCGGGAAAGCAGCCTGCATGCCTGCTGCTGAGATAAGAATTAATTGGCAAGTGCACAGTGCAAATAAATTGCATAGCCGGGCGGTGGTGCTGGTGGTGGTCTCGGTGTGGGTTTCGGATATGGAAACACACATAAAGCAGGTCCCCTGCATGGCTGCTGTTGCTGCTTTTAATGCAAATGTGACAAATGTTTTACGGCTGGCTGCGTATGCATTGACTCTGGGCAAACACCTGTAAATGGATTGAAGCCACAGCAGGTAGCCAGGAGCGGAGAACCCGCCACAAATATAATCCCTTTGTAATAAAACCCCCTCTAAAAAGAGGTCCCCAGGGGGCTTAATTCATATTTTATTTGTGTAAAATTGTAATTGAAAATGTGATTTAATTGGATCTAAAACGTAAGGTTTTATACATTTTGTGGTTTAAATTACTTGAAATCTGGTGTATAAGACATTCGCATAATAATTAACCTTACAGCACCCTAGCTTTCCTTTACAATTATACCGCAAGTCCGCTCCTGGTTCACAGCGCCGTATATTAGTTGCAACTGCAACTGCAACAGTGCCTCCTTTTATGTTTGCATTCCGGGCAGCCGGCTTTAAGCGCAGCTGGCCTTGGTGCCACATCCAAACAGGGCCACCAGCGATGCTGCACCTCGAATGGCATTTTTGCCCATATTTGGGATTTGCATTGCCACATTAACTCGCCAGCCAGAGTGTGTGTGTGCCGTGTGTGTGGCTGGCCGTGTGTTCGGTTAAATTTTGCTGCAAAGAGCGAAGAGAACATAAATTGAAGGGCAGCTGAACAACATTTGCTGGCGATCAATATTATTGCGCCTGCGGTGGGGCAATCAACGAAATGGAGAGTCCCTTAACAATGATGCATAGAGCGGGGAGCGGGGGAGGAGGCGTCATGGGTCCCTGGTGAATCCCCGTCTGCATGGCCAGAGAGTGTGCTCTGTATATTGGCCCAAACGAAGTGTAGTGTTCCGGTAGTGCTGATAATTTGTCCTTATTCTGGAAGTGAGAAATAGAATTCCTATTTTCAGGAAACCTATTTTTGTACTTTATTGAACCATTACTTAGCCTTCATGGTGCCTTTTTTGGGCAAATTGGTTGAGTTTTTATATTATTCAAGGAAATTCAAGACAATTTAAGATAAAATAAAAATAGTAATTGAGTTAAGATAAATATAAACATACATTACTTTAGTTTTTTATTAAAAAATCAATGCAAATGCCACAATAAAATTTTTGTTTCTTATATCAAAACTAATTTTATATATTGTTTTATTAAATATATCATTAAACCATTGATCTCTCCTCTTCTTAAAACTCCCTTTGCCAACACAGCTTCCCAGCGACAAAGATGCTGGTGCTTTATTGATTTCCCAACTGATTGGGCTTCCTTAAATTATATTTATTACTTTCCTGAGAGGCTGGCACTCCCTGTGCGACTGCAGCTAAAGCTATTGACCTAATGCTTACAATCCGATGAGGAATCCTGTGGAGCTTTCGCCGGGCTATTATCAGCTGCTTTTCGTCTGGCAATCGGTTAATTACTTTCGCCCTAATGCGAATCGCTGTCGGCGTCAGCAGGATGCGATTCCTGCCGGCTCCTGCGGGTCTCTTTGGTCTCCGTCGCTGTGGAACGCAATAAATTAGAAGTCGCTTTCATTGATTTCTGCTGAGAGCAGCAAGTAAACATTTAATTAAATTGCGACCCACTCTCAATTTCCGCCCCGGCAAAGGCTAAACACTTTTATATCAGTGGCAATTAAAATTACGTATACGTGATGTTGCCTGCCATCGCATCTTGGGCATTGATTAATGGCCGGGCGTAAAGGGGAGCGCAGAAAAAACAGAAAGGAATATGCAAATTGAAGATTTATTAAAGCTCCACGCCGGTGAGCTGGGACTGGGAGTGTCGGGATCCTGATCCCAGATCCTGGCCGTTAACAGTTGACAGTAATTTCCTGCATCTGGACGCGCTCAAAGCAAAATGCAATTTCCGATAGAGCTCGCCGTCTGTCGCTTTTTTATGCGAAATGCCCAGCTGCATGTGTCATCAGTCTTATGGCCAGGTATATACTGGTCCTGGGCGATGTTTTATGGCGGCAAGAACAAAGGCTTATGACTGTAAACGAGCCTGAAGACGAGGCGGGAGATGAGGACGAGCTGGCGGAGGAGCACCTGCTCCAGTAAAAATAACGCCACATAAGGGAATGACAAAGTAAAAGGGCACATCAAAGCCGCCTGCGAAGGGCGGGTGGGAGTCGTCCTGCTGACCTCCGCCATGAGGCTGCCAGACAGACAGCGGCTGACGGGAGTGGATCAGGCATAAAGAGAGTAATGGCAAAGGATAATGCGTGGCTTTTGTGGAGTGTGAGAGGACTAAAAGGATTTACCCCATGTGCCGCAAACTAGAGCACATCATTTAATATGCTCAAATGAGCAATACTTGCCCTGAAAAGCACCTTCAGCCGATGATGGGGTGTAATATGCAATTTGCTAATCCCTTAAAGTGAATAGCAAAAGAGTAAAGAACATAACTTATAGGGCAAATTTATGCAGTGAGGTTTTCTCGATATTTTACAATTAAATTGTGAAAATATAATTACTATAAATATATATATTAATTTTTATAATTTGTCGCTCTCTTTTTTAGTAGTTAGTAGTAAGCTATAAAATACCTATGGAAACGTCAGACAAGTGAGTACCCAACTACCACTTATTTTGACTTTCTGCCTACAAATTGTTTTCGCTATCAAGATGTTGCTCCCTTATCAGCATTTCAGCCAACACCCACAATCGAAATAAATATATACTTCTTACTTTATTTACAGAGATAGAACTAAAGTGATTGAGGCAATGAGATGGCGCAGCAGGTTTACCCCATAAATTAATTAAGATTCGAGACCAGACTGGGTGCTGCATCCAATGACGATGATTATTGGCTTTTTTATCATACACGGAAGCCCTATCCACCGGCAATCAGTAGTACGCCTCGCAATCCATCTGGCGGCGCCACAGCGACCAATCCGCACAGCCCAGCGCCTCCTCGGTGGCCAGGAATCCTTTGCCGGCGGCGCACGTGAGTAGCAGAGGTGTGGCCGATGGACCCGGGCAGAGGTAGAACTGATTGGGATCCGCAGAGGGCCAGGGCGACAGCAGGTGTTCGCCGCTGTCACAGCCATCTGACGACGCCCCGACAACCACCTGCTCCGCCGGGGCAGGCTGGCAGGCCGGCCACTCGGCGAAGGGCAGGCAGCCGACGTGGCCGAGACCGCTGAAAAATCCCCGGCCAGCCGGACAACGGAGCTGCAGCGGTTGGCCAGCATCGGAGCACACGTAGAATATGTTGGGGTCCGGATCTCCCCACATGTCCGTGGCGTGTCTGCATGTTGCAGTGGCGGTTGAGTCGGCGCCGGGGGATGCGGATGCTGAGACCTCTCCCTGCAGCAGCAGCCACAACAGTAGCAGGAGAGGAATATTCCATTTATTTTTCATAAATAATTTCATCACGAACGGCTGGCAGGGCATTTATTGTGGCTCGCTCACTCACTGTCCGCTTCTCCCTTTTGCAATTTGCTAGTAAACACTGTTATTCCCGCACTGTTTCGGGTTTCATCATTTGGCCATAAGCTGTGCTCGTTAATAAATTTATTTGCTCCCTCCTCGTGCTCCGGCAGCGAACTGAAAAACTCGACTCGACTGATTGATGTCGTCGCCGCCATTGTCTTTCGTTTTTATACTCATGCTCATTGCACGACTTTCCATGTTCTCCCTGCAACGCTATCGGTGCTATTTTTACAGTCATTTTTCATCGGGCTTTTCGGGCATTTTTATTTTGGACTAAAGTGACGTCATCAGCAGCACAAGCTTGCTGATTAGATAAGCAGTCCAGTTTAAAGTTTCCTCAGCTCACGCGTGATAATTTAGGTTCCGAAATGAATAGTACCGAAGATCTCTATCTGTGGCTAGCAGAAAGTTTCCAGCTCACATCGTTTGATTGGTCGGAAATCGCGTTATTTGTAAAGACAATCTGGTTTCAAAGAAATGTTCCTACCATAATGTATTGACATTTGTATATAAAAACATTAAGGCAGTCCTTATACTGTATATATATGTATATATTTATATTTAAATAGTAGCCTTTCTTTAATATCAAACAAAAATACAATTCATTTGATTTTATTGGTGTCCCAATGATTCACTGCGTATGAAATCACAGCCCAGTAAATTTTGACTACCGAACAGCATACATAACAAACACCCTCACACGCCCCTATCTAAGCGATAGCACAGACATTAATTGCCTTTCAAATGAAGCCAAATTGGAAATTATTGCTGCAGAAATCAGTCGAAAATTTAATTACGCTCTGCTTTCAGCCAGCCCAGATAATGGGGCAATGTTTTCGGGTTCGTCGTTCAGATGCAGGCCCAGCTGCTGTCAGAAGTTCTAATTGATTTGGCTTAGACCGCCCGAAAGGAGCTCAGCTGGCGGCGGGAAAGAAGTCACTTTGCGGCCAAGACCTTCAGGATAACCTCCATAACCTGCATAAAAAAAAGTTGGACGGGCGACGGTCTCCCGTCTGGCAGTTTTGCCGCCAAGTCACGTTGTCAATTCAACTTCGCTTTCTCTACCCCACTTTTTGCACTCTATTTACGCGAGCACCAAGTTTAAATAGGCAAACTTCGCGGAGCTCTGGAAAAGTTGACAATATAATCGACATAAATTCCAATAGGCTTGCTATCGATGGGAATTCAATTAAAACTTTCCGGGGAATATACGTAGACGTGAGCGCAGCAGGTGATACTAAGGCCCAAATGTTAAGCACTCCAAGAGCAATTTATACTCCGGTTCCTGGAAGGCGCTCATCACTTAGCCAGCCACTTGAGACGCGCGATACCTGCCAAAGACAGGGCATTCGAAATTAGCCAAGAATTCGCCATTATCTCCATTCATAACATTCAAAACACCAGATAAGCGGCGTTCAACGCTGCGTATGAGCCACACCAGAAGCCAAAACCAGCCTCGAACTACGTTCATCATCCGAGGTGTCAATGATATGGTGTCGCTCTCAAGAGTGTCGATAAGTTTCCCGATTGCAAAGAATGTTATAAAAGCCCCAGAACTGGCCTCAACATCGTTTAGTTTGTCTTAAGTCTTTGAAACGATAGGAAGTAACAAAAGGATTCATCATGCTGAAAGGTAAAAAGGACGAAAATGATAAATCAATAATAGAGAATTAATAATAAACCCATAAGATATAGAAATAATAGGAAAAATAACTTAATATTTCTTCGTTTTTGGCTGAAAATATTAACTCGATCTTATACTTAATAACCACTAAATGCTTAACAGTCCTCGTGATCTTCTCCGGCCTCCTTGTGCTGGTCTTCTCCGCCTCCTTGGGCACCGTCGGAAGCGATATCACCACCAAGTGCCAGTCCGAGGACGAGCTTTGGGGCAGCGAGGACATTCGCAAGTTCTACTTCTGCCTGGACGACGAAGTGATCGAAAACGAGTGCGACGAGGACTACTACTTTGTGAACAACGCCACCGTCTCCGGCTGCCTGCCCGCCAGCCTGATGAACCCCTCCTGCGTGAATACGGTGGCCGCGGTGCCCACCTGCACCGATGGCACCCAGTTCCAGCCGCAGCCGAGCAGCAACCTGACCAACTTCTACGTCTGCACCAGCGAGGGCGTCAAGGAGCTGCCCTGCGAGATCGGCAAGGCCTTCGTGGATGCCGGCGGATATCTCGGCTGCTTCCAGTGGACCCAGTGGCGCTCGTTGCGCAACTGCAGCGACGGCTGATTAATTATTGTTCTCCAGCGACCACTTATCGCGATTAAAAGTGTCCGAATTGAAATGTTATTAACTTAAAATTGATTGGAAAATAATTGATATATGAGCGGCGGTCGAGTGGGCATGATAAGGAACGACACGCATTGAGGCCTCGTTTCCTGGATGGGTTGAAAAAAAATCAACAAAAATCGATTGGCCATAAATCTTGGCAAATACGAAATTACTCGACAGCCGCAAAATCATTTCCCAAGAAAATTCCCCAGCAATCCCAATCAATGCACTTTGTCTCGGGTGCGTGCGTGTTGGTGATTGCCATGGCGAAATGGAAGGATTGCCACTGAGGGTTCGTCCTTTGCGCAACACCGCAAAACAATTGTCGCCGCAAACTTTTGCGCAAAACAAACAACGACAGGCGAGGGGGGACAAATTACAGGGCCAAGGACCAACTGCAGGACATGCTCCTGGTTTTGCTGAACACATGTTTCGTCTGCCATCGCCGGCGAGTCCTTTGGAGGTCTTTGGACCCAGAGTTTCTGCATCGAACACTCAGAAAAGGTGGGAGTTACATATGGGTGCCAAATTAAATATTTTCTTTAGGCAAAGCACTGGGATAGTGATCTTGGTTATTTGTTAGGAAAACTTTAAGGTTTACTTACTTTCCTACTCTACTCTACTTACCTTAATCACTCTTGAAGAGAGTATTTTTTCAAGTGCATGGTGTGCGACAGGACTAAAAACGAGTTTAAAGTTCGATGCTGGTCTGGCATTAATCTTGCCGCTGGGGTGTGCCGAGTGCAACCTGAAACCAGAAGTTGCCAATGATTGCATCAGCGGACCCAAAGGGACTCACGTGTAGGAATTCGCTGCTGGCCGGTTGAGAGGAGATCTAGTGGGTCTTAGAGTGATCCATCCCGGGCTCCGCCTTTTTTTTTCTGAGTGCACTCGGCGCCCGCCCAGCTCCCAGCGCTCTCTTTGATCACTCGCAGACCCATCCGGCTGGGTAATAAATGTCTGAGTGGTGGCCAGGCAGCGAGGGCAAAGGCAAAGTGTCAGTGACACGGAACTGCAGTTGCTCCCTGCGCTCCATTGCCTCACTGCCACCCCAAATGAGTTAGTCAGGAAATTGCATTATTTGTCTTTGGCCATTGCGGCAAAAACCGAGTGTGCATAGTATGTGTGGGCAGTGCCTGTGCCTGGACAATGCTGTGGGTGTGTGTATGTGTGGCATCACCTCCCATGGGGCACGGCACTAACTAGTGCGGTCGCCACCCCTAAACCCACCACAATTCCAGCCCCATTCTCCTGCCACTGCTCGTTTTGCTGCCTCGCCAGCCACTTTAAATGGCGTGGCTATCTCCGGGCCTCGCCCGTCACACATGCGAGTTTTCAAACGCTCCCAAGTCAGAGCAATCTTTCTGCTCCATTTCCGCCCACTCCTGCAGCTGTTGTCGCAGCTCCTGCTGCTGCTGCTCCTTTTCCAGCTCCTGTATGCCCCTGTTGTTGCATTTTAATTGCATGGATGCCTGGGCCGTTCGGACCATTAATCCTGCACAAGTTTTGTGCAAAAATTGCGAAAGGGGATTTTTAAAGTCACAACTGTCGTATGTTATCAGCACACCCGTGCAGATTCGCTCTCAGAGAAGAGTGTGTGCACTGCAAGGAAAACCTTGGAATTGTCCTGCATTGTTGCAATCTAAATTTCACTAAAATATAGAACAAGAATATATGAAAATGTTGTATTATTGCATTTCGAGCTGCACTAATTTCCATTATAAATAAGTTTTCCTGTGCCTCCTGGGACCGTGTGGAGTGTGAAAATGCTCAGTGGACGGGCTGAGTTCTCGAGAACTCGCTGAGAACTTGGGCCTGTAGTTAAGAGTTGGACTTGGCCGCACCGACTGCCGCAGCGGTGCTTGGATTTAATTGAGTTTACAATTGTTTTGTGGCCTGCGCTCGGCTCCTAAAGTTTCGCCAGTGGGCTGAGGTGTTGGCTATACTCTTCTGACCTCTGAACCCTGGCCAAAGTGTTGCTGCTTTAATTAAGTTTTTGGAGCTTAGAAATACAGCAGACCACAGGGCGCATACGCAATGTGCTTGCAGATTTCTCCCGTTCTTATTATTTTCTTCGATTCAATGTGGCATGGGCATAATTGGCATTTTTAGACCTCCACCATCGAGTGGTGACAGTCGGCGCAGTCCTGCTCCTCGTCCCTTTCTTTTTAGCCCCATCCGCTGCGGCTTCCGTTGAATGATTTTTCAGTGCGCGCATTTTCGCGCTTGAATTGTTTGCGTTGCGAGGACCAGAGCGAGCGGACGGCGAGGGGTTCGGAAAAGTTGGCTTAAACTTTTCCACTTGAATGGCAGCGGAAGGTTTTATGCGCCTCACTTCCAGTGGCAGTGCCAGTGTTCAGTTCCAAGCCCCCTGGCAGTGGGGCGCCTCTTGTGCCCCATTGTGCTGCAGCGGCGCATGAAAGTATGCAGCATAAAATTTGTGCTCTGCAACAAATAAATATTTGACCCTAGCGCCCAGCAGGGTGCAACGCATTCCTCTCTCCTTGTACAGCCCTTAGTGCTGCCGAAATGGTCTTTTTTCAACAGATGTGTCTGTTTTCTAAGGGATTTCGCAACAAGAATAAATTAAATTATATTTCCGCCAGCTTTTGTTAGGCTTTTTATTTTTTAAAATTAGTTTTTTATTTGTAAAATAGTTATAATATCTTTACTTTAGTGTTTTGTTTGAAGTTTTAAATAGGTATCTATGTTTTTAATATAAAATATCATAACTTTCAATATTTTCTCATAGTGATAATTTAACAACTTAAGCCAAATTCTTAATGATTTTTCAGTATTAATTGCTGTGAATAACGTTTTTACTTTTTCTCTATATTTTCCATATTTATTTCTTAAATTTAATTTTTATCACCCAACTATTCCATTTTGCAAAATATGTTTTTTGGCAGCACTGATGTGAGTCGTTTCACCCCCCCGTTTACACCCCTCCTGCATAGTAGTTCACGGCGCCGTTGAATTTATATTTGCACTTAACAACCAAGCAAGCAACAAGGAGAGGAGCAGGACCACGAACTAGAGGAGGACAGGAGCGGAGCAAGGACCAGAAGCAGGACCAGGAACAGGAGCAACAACAAGGACAACGACAACGATGGCGGCAACAATGCAACCGCAGCCCACCAAGGCACCACTTTCGAGAGGGAAAAGTTTGTTTGGCTTATTTTTCGGTTACAAATCAAATCCAAAATCGCATTAAAATTGCATGCAGCGGAAAAATTGTGCACCCAACCCGGTTAAGGGGTTGTGAAAGGAGCCCCAAATAACCGCGTAACCACTAACCAGAAGCCGTGCCACAATAAGGACGACAACGAGTGCAGCAGGATCAGGAGGCGAGGAGAGGGTGCCACTGAAGTGCTTATTGCTGCTGTTGTTGTTGTTGTTCAAGACATTTGCTGCGGTGCTTGATTGTTGCCGCTGCCATTGCAATTGAATTTTTGCGAGACGAAATCACTTCAACGCCTTCGATTTCAATTTCCGCCACATTTCAAATTTGTATTCAGTTATTGCATTTTGCCCGATTCTGCATTCGTAATCGTTGCTTTGCTGGGTTTTTGCTTTTTTTCGGGGCCAGGGGCTGCTTCCCCTCGTTTCAGTTTGATTTGGATTCACTGAGTTGCTTTTTAGATATTGATCGCGGGATTGGTTTCTCGCAGATCGTAAATGCTTGAGTGACAATTAAACAAAAAGCTTTCATTAAATTCTTGTCATTTTTTCGTTGAGCTTCAGTATTAATGATTTATCTAATGATTACCTCAAAGATTTGGCTCAAGAGCTTAAAATCCAAATGAAATACAGATTCCTTTTCGCTTATACGCCTTCGATCCTTTGGCATTCAATTTCTAATTACTCAGTTTTGTCATCTGCTCTTTCCTATTGTCTTCTTTTGGCTTTTATTTTCAGATTGCTTTCCTTCACCTCGCTTTGATGCACCCTTGCTTCTCCTGCCGTGTGATTCGATTGCTTTGCGATTGGACACGCACATACATAGAGGTCCTTTCTCGGCTTTCTTCTCCCCATTTTCTGTATGCGGCTTTCACCGCATCTGGTTACGTCAGGGAGGAGGAGTCCTTTTGGTGCGGCAACGGTAACCCTTTACAGCATGGTCATGCCGGCCTCAGGTTAACCCATTAACGAACAATGGCGCACAGAGCAATCAGTGACTTTGAGAACAGTTGCTTATTAAAAAGAGAGAGAACAGAAGTTGCTTATTAAAAAATGTTTAAATATTTTTAGATTCTTAACCAAGATTACTTTTAGGTTATTCAATTGGAAAAGTTCATAATATTATTTTTAGAGTCTCATAAATATTATCTAATAGTACCTATCGTATTCAGAACTCTAAACTGTATCCAACAATTGTGTTACGTGTTTATGTGTGTGGTTCCAAGGGTGGCATCTAATGGGTTAAACAAGTCGCAGGCCCAACCACAACCTGATCTAGGACTTTCGAGCCTGCCTCTCCCGTTACGACGGCTTTCCTGCAGTTGTTGCTGATGTTGCTGCTGCTGCTGTTGATGTTGCCGTTTGCCATTGCCGTTGCCGTTGCCGTGGCTGGTCCTGGGCCCTGCTGCCGTTCCAGTCCCTGGTCCTATTTCTGTTGTTTGCTGTCACTCGAGGACGGCGAGGCTGTCTGGTTGACTGGGAGGCGGGTCCTGGCTGGAGCTGGCGTTGTAATGGCGAGGCATCAATATCTCATTTGTATAACATATCGCAGTCAATATGAGACACGTGTATAAGTATCTAGTTTACTTTGGCAGTGTGTGGGGCCGGTGGTTTCGTGTGTGTGGCATAGGGCTGCCGCCTGTCCTAGGGTCCTAGGAGGCGTGGGCGTCCGTTGCATGTCATTGTAATGGTATCATGCTGTAACAGATTTCTGTTTACCTTGATTTACATATGCACAGTGGGTGCAAGGGAGAGCCAGCCGCAACAGAGCAAACAAACGAGGAACTCGAACTGCTCACTCCAACGCCGTGGCCCGTAAATAGAAAAGAAAACACTTGAGCATGCACTTAGTCTTTGCGCCTTTCACTTCGTGTCGATGGCGATGGCGATGTCGCTTCGGATCGGGATATACTATATATATATATATCCGTAAGCACATGGGTGTGAATAAGCACATGTGTGCGGCGTCGTCTGTGTTGGCCGTGTTGTGTGCTACCAACTGCGATTTATGCAAATTTGTTTGGCTGCTGAGCCAAGCCCGACTGCTGTCGACTTTTTGTTAACAGTTTCCCCTGCTGCTCTCCTCGACGTCTTTCTTCCTCTAAGCAAATAAAGTTATTTGCATGCGCAAGTAAATCGATTTGTGTATATCAAATTGTGGGGGGAAGACGAGCTTCAAACACACAAAAAAAGGGACACTCAAAGCGGAAAGCCAAATAAAAATAAAAACAAAGATTACAGCTTTGTCACAGCTGCAGGGTGGCGAGAAAAGGAAAAGAAACTAAGTCGGGTTGAAAGTGGAGCATTAAATATTGCTTCCCTAAATAATTGTTTAAATAAACTTAATTGAAAAATGTAAACTAACTAAATAAATCCATATTTGTTGGCAGCATTTTATATTTGATTACCAAACTATAAAAAGAATTATGTATCAAATCTATCAAAACAAATTGACATTTGTCTCTGGAAAACCAACTAGATTGCTTATTTATTTCCCTCCAAATCAATGTTTTTCCTACCAAAGTGTGGCATAAAACTGTTTGTTTTAAATAGACTAAAAGGACACACTCTCGCTTTAAATTCAATAATAATTAATGCTAGGGTTTTCACACTTTAATGGCGCTTGATTCCAAATTAAATTGGGGCACACGACAAATTTTCGGCAATTACATTAGCGAGCGGAATAATACCCGGACCGCCGCAAAGCGGGCTACACATTCTGTTTGTCCATTTGAGAGCTTTCCGCTGCAGCTAATTAAAAATTATTAAAACTAGCAAGCGAAGTTAAGTCCTTGGGGCTCAGCGCGGACCATGGACCATGGGAAATTGCCGTCATGTCAATTTACCAAATTGCGCAAACAAACAGAGGCCAAAGAGGGGGCAGGCCCTCGGCCCACGCCCCCCCTGGCCCACGCACATTTCGTAATTGTTGCACGTATGGCGCCAAATCCTCGCGACCATCAACAGCCGGCACATCAGCCTCCTCCCCGAAAGCGGCTTATGTCCCTGCCCAACCTCCCGGAGCCCAGCAGCGCGCATAAATTAACCGGCACTCAGCCGGGGAAAAATCGGAAAGCGCTTTTTAATTATATTTTCGACAATTTGTTTCAATACATGCGTGCTCTGTGTTTTATTTGCGCGGCTTTGTGGGCGGTTCCTGCGGTTCAGTCCACTGCCAGTCCTTCCACTTCACGCAACGCCGCTCCCGGTCGTAAAAGAGCTCGTTGGCAGGACAACGGAGCAACTGGGCGGGCTGATCCCGATCAGCGCCGCAGTGCCAGTAGGCGGTGGGGTCCCAGAAGTGCCGGTAGCTTTGCTGCAGCTCCTCCGGACTGCGACAGCCCGGCTCTCCGTTGTAGTCCCGTCCAGACATGGCTGCAGAAGAGACATAACAGGTTATTGAGGAAACAAATATATTTTTAAGAGCATATATTGACATCAAATCCCCTTTGTTAAACAAAACGTATTTTATCAAATTCAAATTCCTTAAAGATTCTGTATTTCCTTTAAATAATCCAGCTAAAGGCTTTAATATTTGAACTCACCTAGAGTTTCGGAGTTTAAGTGTTTGTTTGCATTCAAAACTTTAGCTTTGATATAAAGCGAAATGTTTGGGTATAGTTTTAAATAAACATTGAACTGGTTTATTCCTCAGTTTGATTTAAAACTAATATTAATGGCATTGTTATTTTAAGATAACTATCCTTATAACTCTAAGTCCAAAAGAATAGTTTGCTTCAAGAATTTTGTTTATTTTAAAAGTAGAAGAAATGCCATGCATATTTTAATGAGGTTGGATGACAAAACAGTCCAAGTCCAACTATTAATTATATTAATTCCAACCATCAACTTCTTATATAAAAACTCTAAATTAAGTATATAAGTAACCTGAAGTCAGTCAAAAAATATATTGAGTGAGAACTGTGGAGTATTAATATTAAAAACCCAAACAGTTGATTATTAGTGACCCTCTCTACAGAAGAAATCGCGAGTAGTTATCTAACGAACAGTACATAATGCGAGATAACTACATATTTGCATTTGTTATTTAAGTATTACACTCCGAGCTGCAGCAAAAATATTTGTGTGCTAAAAAGTTCCATTAGACAACTTATCATGGCTGGGAGATTACATGACATAGCAACCCACAAGATAAGATTAATACAAATAAAACGACTTATTTTTGCTTCATTTAATCTTCATTTATTCCGGAACCGCTTTAAGTAGTGGCTTCCAGTCTTAGACAGCAGCCAGGGGCTCGCTGGGGGGCAGGACGGTGGGTGACCAGTACCACTCGGCCCAGGGGACACAACTCTTGACTGCATCCAACCAGGCCTGGGCGATGGGGCACGAGTTGAGGGTGGCCGGAACTCCCAGGGTTGCGCAAGTCCAGTAGGAGCTCTTCAGGTAGAAGTGGGCATAGCTCTGTACCGCCAGTTCCTCTTCCGTTTGGCAGCCAGGTTGGCCCGTGGGCTTGCCCACAGCAGCTCCACTGCCCAGGGAGGCGCAGCCGAGTAGGAGAAGGACAGCGAATAGGGGAAGGAACTTCATGGTGAACGGAGGTAGGCTTTCGATAGACTGACCTATGCTAATCCAAGACCCGCTTTTTATACACTCTCCGGGCCATCGCAATCTTATCGAGCGGAACTGAGGTGTGATGCTGCGGTCGCGATAAGCTCTTCTGGAATCGCACCACCCCCTGGTTGCCATTTCGCTGGCAGTTTATGGCGCTGTTTGTTTGCCCCGCTTGTTGTTTCTTCCGCTCGAGCCAGGTCCAGGTGGGCCCACATCCCAGCTCCCACATTCCGCCACTCATCCGCCGGCCGCCTGCTTGCATATTCATGACATCAACGGCAGCTGTAAATTATTTTCAGAGATAGCCGGGCAGGCCGCAAACAAGCGGAGGAGCCACCTTGGCCGTTGCCAGTGCCACTGCCACTGCCACTGCCAGTACCTTTGCCTCTGCCTCTTGCTAATTAATTCAAAACACTGCCTCAAAGGCATTTTTGGGGCTGGGCCAAACAAATTTCACCTGGCCCGGCTCTGCGGACAGAGAGAGCGGCGCCTTAAGCCATATTAGGTCCTGGTCCCGGCGCACTTGAGTAATTGCCGCACTGCACTGCGCTGCAGTCGGGCCTCCTCCGAAGTTGGCTCCTTTGTTGCTCAGTTTTGCGGATTGGGCTTTTGTTAGTTTTGGGCCATAAATTAAATCGGGTTATTAATGTCTGCCATTAAATGAAGCTACCGTGGCTGGCTGGAAAATCCCTCTCCCAGTGCCGCCGCCAGTGATTTATGCTAATTCGTGCGGCATTTGTAGCATTTCCTGAGCATTTTGAGATTTTCAAAGACAAGGCCATTATTTTGCTCGCACGCAGGTAGAGATTTGTGCTTTGGTTTAACGTTCGGACCCAATTACTGCAAATCACGGCTGGTGTATATTAATTTGTCCACCGCCAAGACATTTTAAATATATTTTTACTTAGCAAAATAATGCTATATAAATTTCCTTAATTTGGATTTAAAGTGTGACGTATACGTAATGTTAAGACACATTTACTAGGGAAAAGTTTAAACATTTCCTTAAGTTTATAAATTTTTTGGTCTCAACAGTAAAAACTTCAATTATCCTGCTCAAATTTATTACCAATGTGAAGTTCTTGATTATTCAAACACGCAGGTGGATTTTTCGGTTCTGAATGTAACGTTGCCTTAAAATAACACGGAATTATGGGTATATATGGGTTCATTTTTTCACTGACACTTCATTTTAAACATACTTGCACGAAAATAAACCGAATCGCAGTGGGAAACAAAGAGTACTAAGGGCCTTCAATGCAATTAAATATATTGCGTATACGTCACGTATGCTAAAATTTTATTTCACAATTTTTACCCGCACTTTGCTCCTCTGGCCTCTCTGCTTTCGCTCCCGTGCAATGATGACGGAAAATTCTTTTACATGCAAATATGTTGTTGGGGCTCACACGCACACACAACGCCAAAAGCGAGAAATAAATTTCGATTGAAACGTATTTTTTTGCCGCTTATTGATGTGCTCGGCGGGCTGACAAAGCGTTTGACTGACAACTGTGAAATGAAATAAAATGCTCGCTCAAAATGCACGGGCGAGCGCATCGAAAATAGTGCAACTTATTGCACTCGAGAGCGGGAAGAGTCCGCTAACCGTTGACTGGGGGAGCACGGCCCGGCACGGCGCAGCACACAGGATACCAGCCCCTCGGAGCGGTATTGATTTATGACAAATGCTTTGGCGGCAACCGAAACACAATTGCCGCCCGTTCGTTACGGAGGGCGTGCCCTTTCAGTCAGAAGCCGCAACACGTTAACAATTGCAGCTGTAATTGCAACTGGCTATCGGCAGATCATCACACGGCTGCCATAAAAACGCACTCGCGGCACTGAGCGAAAAGCACAAAGATCTGTCGCGAATCATAAATAAATATGATTCACACCGGATTTGCCAGCTGAGATATCCCATTTATCTCTCTCGCGGATCGTGCTCTTGACATTGCCCAGATAAATAGCTCTTTGAGGTATGCTACCTCTCATATATTTTTGCACTCAGCTAAAGCAAATACACTATTGACACACTCATACCGCTTGTCTTGCTAGCGTTGGATGCTCTACAAATAATTACCAGAATTTACGGCATTGCTCAGCAGTTTTACTGCCAGAAAGAAAATGCAATAAGCTTATTGAAAATGACATTACCATTGAACTAATTTTAGTTTCCTTGCCAAATGAGGAATATATGTTTTTATATACAAGTTCTCTAAATTTGTTGAATACTAATATGTGTTAATAACCAGCATCATCAATTAGCCAAAAAGACACATTATGCATTCATACTGACATATATTTATTTATGTTTCTAGACATTAATATTCTAATATTCGCTTAAATAATATCAAATATAAAAGCCATTAAAATTCAAAATTTTTATTACTAAATCTCAATGGCTTTGTAATTAGTTTACACACCAATAAGCCTGAAAACACAAATAAATTAAATTGCATTTAATATTCAAATAATGTGAGCTTCTCTTAATTATATTTATTGTGTTAGTTACAACGTTTTAAGAGGAATACAGATTATTATTAAAGATTTCAAATTAAAACTTCTTTATTGCGAAATAAATAATCTGCTTCCCAGCATACATGTTTACAATTTAATTAACAGGCGAGTCAATCTACTAAATTCGAGAATATTAACCTGCTGTATATAGTTACAATCATTGAATCAATTAAATAAAACAATAGAATGAAAGCATTTTAATTAATTCGTTCTTTTCTTTTTTAAGAATGTAGATAAAATAAAGAATTTAACACGTCAATATCCATTTCAACAAGGCAAGGAGCCCGGCGGACGACTGGGCGGCTCTATGCACGGCTTCCATACCCAGGCGACCCAAGGCACGCAGGCGTTAAGATCCTGGTCGAATCCCGTATTGGCCTGGCACTTTCGGAGCGTGGCCGGTTGGCCAAGGGCCGAGCACAGCCAGTACTTGGTTGGATCGAGGCAGTAACGCTGAGCAATGCCGACCTCCGCCCAGTGCAGGCAACCCGGCCGGCCGGTATCAACGCACTGAGAGCGAATCCGGAGCGGAAGGAGCAGCAGCAGCCAGAGGCAGCAGGCGAGTGGCCAGATGATTCCTAATCGGATACAGTCAGCTTTAGTCCTGGCAGGATAAACCGACCGGTATGGACTCACCTTGCGAGCGCATGTCGGCGATGATGGGTGGTTCGTTGGGCAGCGTCGGTGGTTTTTATAGGGCTCTCGCCTCAAGTGGTCGTTCTTATCAATCGCTCTTGATTGACTGCAGTTCGATGCGCCCCTCGAGGTCGCCACTTGTTTGCCCATCTCAGCAGCAGCACCACCACCACTTAACCCCGGCTAAGCTGGGACGGGAGTTGTCTATGGTGGGGCCGAGACAAAGGACATGTGTCCGAAACGAGATTTAGCAGGAAACTTCAATGCAATTGACAGTGGAATGAAACGAGAAAAGGGCAAGTAAGTGGCGGAAGAGGGAACAAAGCGGCAGCTTCATTTTCCCATTCTTCTTCTTCACTGGCCAATTTCGCAGGACATGCCAAATGCATTTCCGGCTAACACCACACACACACTCACTCAGGCTAGTTACTGAAATATCGAAAGTCACTGCCATTGGTTTCTGTCTAAAATTGTTTGTTTCTTTTCTTGCGTTTCCATTGACAGGCGAAAAATAATAAATAAGGAAGCTACCCAAAAAGAAAGTTAAGTCGCCAAAGCTAAAAAGGATGGCAATTCGTTTATTGTTTGTTTATGTGCACTATTAAATCTTCTTTAAACTTGCAATTAAATATTTTATCGCGTCTTAAAATTATTATACTAAATTATGGTTTCAAGACGCCGAAACTTTTCTTTTGATAATGTATATTTCACATCTAGGTGAGCGTGTCACTTACGTTACAAATAACCTCAAATCCGACAATCTTCTTGCCATTCAACATAAAGTAAATACGTGCTTTGGTGAGGCCACGAGGGCGAAGTGAAGGCCAATTCTCAGCGACAATTGGGATGTTCTTTAAATAGTATTCCCCTGGTTTTGAGCAATTACCGTCGTCGAACAAATTAGTATCAGCATCAGGTGGAAAATAATATTTCTTAATATAGTTTGTCACTATGTCGCAGGGCGTTGTGCGCACCTTGATATATGATTGAATCCATTCTCCATTATTAAATGTATAGATTTCTACCGCTCCCAAGTAGTTGTTATCGAGGTCGACCAGAAAACTGAAAGTTCCATTCAAAAAACGCTTTTTACCAACAAGTCGAAGCTTAAACTCGGCTAAGGTCTCTTCCTCTCCGGCGATATTAGCTACCGATTCCAATCGAACTGCAATCTTGGAGTCTCCAGAGCACTGCCAATGTTAATCGTTGTAAGTGGTTGAGGATCGCTTTATCCTGGGAAATGCTGCTATCTGTGTTTGATTCGATCTCTAATAAAAAACTTAATAAGGGCGCGGTCTGATGTAAGGGTTAACTGTCTTTCTTGTTTTTTTTTATTTTTATGGGTTGAATAAAATTATGCCCATTACTAGTTTAAAATTTAACTTGCGCGCCAAACAGAAAAGTGCTACCCAGTTAACAGTGACTGTAAAGTAAAGAGTAAAGTCGATAACCACTCTCTACCCAATCGATTATATTATTCATTAAATAATACGTAACGATATATCGATAGTTTCTGGAATGGCGAACCATCCCTAGCTCAGGTGCAGAACAGCGTGACCGTTTATGGTATGTATTAACGGCCAGAACGCGGTCACACTGGTGCAGAAATTAGAAATAAATTAAGTAATTGTGCGGAATTAAAAAGAGCGTGCGGCCGATGCGATAACCGCGACGCAACCCACCCAACCCACACACAGCCTACTCCGCGCCGAAATGCAGCGCCGCAGCCGCCAATCACGCAAAACACAGAAGGTTCCGCAGCAGCAGCAGCACCAGCAGCAGAAACAACAATAGCAGCAGAGCCACACAAACCGCAGTGTAGTGACAGAATCAAATCTAATTATAACAAACAGAAAGAGAAAAGTGCAAGCCAAGCCGCACATACACGGGTACACACCCGCACTCAAACCCACACACGGACGGCGCTTAATTAGTGGCGAAAAACTAACGATTTTCGGGGCAGCGGTAGCGCAGTTGCTGCGCAGCGGCAGCGACGCGGCAGAGGCAGTGTCATCCGAATTTGGCCAAAATCCCAAAGTACCGTTATTTCGAGTTTGATCACCTTTGGCAAGGATCCACACCAGCCCACATGGGCTGAGGGCAGGTGGCGCAGCAGGTGCAG